>CP139505.1:59697053-59869264 GCA_021014915.2 Artemisia tridentata subsp. tridentata
GGGGGCCTCAACATAGAACTTTCCGTTTACGGTCCTGAGCAATCACACTCAGGGTCTCAGGGAGAAACGGTCCCTATATCCTCGTCAGGGCAGTATAACCCTGGTGAGTAGGGGGACCTCAACACTTCATTGCCTCATGATAGTACTGTAGAACACCCGCCAGTCCTTGAAGGCACTCAAGGGGACAAAGACTCAGGGGGCATACGACCACCCGCTGATACGGAACCTAAAACCCCCCATGGCGGATCCAGTCTCTCAGGAACTGACTCCATGGACCAGGCAGAGAAAACCTACTCTGTTCTCCTGGAGGGGTCAGAACCTGGCCATAACAAAGGTGCGCCCTCTTTTGAGGGGGAGCCAGATTCTTAACAGGTTCCTACTCTGGCGGATCTCGAAAGACTGATAAATGACGAGTCAGAGGAAGAAATGGACGATTTTGGAGAAGACGATGTTTTTGGTGCTGGGGACGAAATGGAGACTGACACTTATAACTCTCCTCAGCACCCTGAACAACCACCATCATCTCCTCCTCCTGAGGATCAACGAGAACCCCAACCACAACCAACAACATCATCATCATCAGGCACTCCTCAAGAATCTGCTCCTGCTACTCCTCCTTATTTGCAGAAGTATGTTAACATTCTTCCACACACTGAGAGGCAGCTGGTCAAGTTCCTCCGCAAGGCCAACACTGCTCTTTTTCGTGAGATCTCTGAAGAACACTGGGAACAGCACACTGAAGCAGCAGTCTCCTATGCTGACTTCAGGGCTAATGTTGAAGCATCTCAGGGCAAACTGCTTCAGGTCACCGCTCTCACTGACAAACAACTGGGTGACCTGAGGACATCTCTTGATGATTTGGGTTATGCATGTAGCAACCCGTAATTTTCCATGTCAACATTTATTTCCAAACTCGAATTTATTTTCTTGACATTTATTCAAAAACAATTCACATATAATTTTTACTTGAACCGACGTGAAATAAATTCCAAGTGCACTAGGACTTAGGTTAAATTTAGTCCACAACGCTCCAGTATCTTATTCCTGCTCCATTTCACAATTTTAAACTATAAGACAATTTTCTATTCTTTAACTACTCACGGTTTTGGAATTCAACAAACGTTATCTGTTATTCAATATTTAACACCCGACATACCCGATTCTCTCAATGATTATTTTCAAGGTATTTTGTATACTCCCAAAATTATTACCAAAGTTCCAAATATATTTTCTGACACCTAAAGTAATTTCTTTACAACTTACGTTTAAATACGTATAACTTTTGTTCATTAACAAAACAACAACCAATACATATTTTTAACACCCAATACATACAACACATATACTTTTGTATCAAAACTACTCATCTAAACCTATTTTATGTATTGTGCCGCCCTTCCCCCTCTCATGTCTTCTAGATATTAGACAACTTTTAACACTTTTACATTATAATTAATGTTGGGCATAAAAGCTTAAAACATGGCGACAAGAAAACAAAAAGGAGGCTTGACTAAGCTTTTGTCCCCCTAGCCACCCTATTGTCCCCCCTAGCCACCCTATTGTCCCTCCTAGCCGCCCTATTGTCCCCCTAGCCCCCTCCTAGCCGGCCTACCCCAAGGTCCATTTACCAAGACTTTGACCAAATATTGAATTACCAAAATCCCTTTTAAGTAAATTACCAAATCGCCCCTCCTTGCCCTATAAATAGAGATGAGATCTTAGCTCATTCCTCGTAGCAATTTTCACCTAGAAAACTCCTTTTGCTCTCCTTGTTGGTTCGGCCAAATTGTTAAAGAAGAGGGAGATCCGGTTTTCGATTATTTCAAGTGTTTAACGATCACTCACGAGCCTTGCACTAACTATAAATCAATTTGGAGTAACCATTGGGGTTCTATTGTTCTTGCTCACATCTCATTCTCATCCTCTTCAAGTAAGCCCAAGATCTATTTTCACACTCTTCATATCATGAGATCTAGTTTCAAGTTGCATATACCTATTTATCACTTAGTACATGTTGATGAAATTTACAATGATCCTTTAACAAAGTCTAAGTTTTAAACAAGTTCTTATTACAAAATAAACCCTATATATATACAATCTGTCTCATTTCGTACAAACTGGAAAAATAGTAGCTCAGGGGTATTATTAGGCTAGAAATATAGAAAATAGACTCAGTAACGAAAACGTGGTCGCTTGAATGAGTTAAAACGGGCTTATAACGAAAAAGATACGCTATTTTCAATTTAGACGACGAAAACGACTATTTTCTGAAAAATACATTCTGTCCAGATTTTGGGAAGTGAAAAACGGAGGGTAAATGATGTTTAGACTAGCCGAGACCTTGAAAAGCCTAGAGTATACTTTAATACATTCGCGTGGATAGGTCAAACTTAAGAAACCGAGCTACGACGCAAAAGTTATGGCCAAAAGAACGTTGCGGCAACATATAAATTTTGACAGCCTAATATTTCTTTAATAGAAAGCTGATTGAAATTTTAGGAATAGATTTTGGACCTTTTAGTGTACATTTTGGTTAAAATGAGGTAAACGGAAATGGTAGAACGATATATATACTTATTAGACGCATTAGAGAACTTTGAAATACATATTAACGCGACGATTAAAACTTGGTTATGAGATAAACAAGTTATGTTTTCCAAAAAGGGTGATTTCTAATAAAGGATCAAATTGCCGTAATTATATTTTGACCACAAATATTACAACAACATGTACGAGTGATAAAGTAGAGTATGAACTTGCATGCTTGACCTTGTTTTCGAAACCTAAGACACATGTAACATTTAGGTCGCGATTAGAGTTATCGGACTAAATTGCCGTTTACAAATTTATCAATCGGGAATTTCTTTTGCTAAGGTGAGTATTCACAGACCTTTTTTTTTTTTTTTTTTTTTTTTTTTTATTTTTTTTTTTTTTAACTATCTAAATCACTTTGGGGTGGAATGCATGAATTATAATCGAACTAAATTGATTTCTATTTTATGAACATTATTACTTGAACTCTTTGAACTTTGTTTTGAACCGTACGATATATATATTTGAACTTGTTTGACCTGATTTTGAACCTTTTGGCTTATTTTGAACCTTTTGACTTGATTTTGAACCTTAGGACATTATATTGAGATTATGACTTGTTTTGAACTTTATGTGCCGTACGTACTAAATATAAAGTCTCCCATGTTCGGAGCAATGCAAAGTCTCCCATGTTCGGAGCATTCTTGACAATAATTCTCGCCATGTCGGTGAGTGACAATAATTCTCGCCTAGGTGGTGGAGTTACATAAAGTCTCCCATGTTCGGAGCAGTGCAAAGTCTCCCTTGTTCGGAGCAGTCGTTATTTATTATGTACATGGCATTTTTATTGTGAACCTGATAAACATGTATGTTTGACTATAAAACGTAAAATTTTTTTATGAAATGGTTGCGTAACCAAATGGTTTGACACTACCTCTACCATATGGACCTTTTCCAAAAACCTTGGACTTATTTTGAACAAAACCTGTGTACTCACCAACTATTTTCATAGTTGACCCGTTTTCTCATGCATTTCAGGTGATCGCCAGTAAGTGTATTTTATGAAGACATTAGCATTAAGGAGTCTTCATCTATCATGTCTAGTTGGATTGAGTAAAATGTCATCTTTTGGAAACAAACTTATATGTTTCAAATGCCGTTGTTGGCTAAAACAATATTGTATTAACGTACTAGTTCTTTAAATTTTAATTATGGTATTGTACTATAGCTCTCTGCGATGTATATTAATTTAGTTGCACCTCGCGTTTCCGCCTTTGGCGGGGTGTGACAGATTGGTATCACGAGCCAGGCTGTTATAGAGAATGCCGGTTTTTCAAAAATAAAAATCGCAACTATAACCAAAATAAAGTTTTCTTAAACACCGAACATCATACGAGTTGACTAGTCCGAGCATTGCATCGTTACTCCTCAATTATGCATAGCCTGATCACCTATGCCTAATTCGGGAAGAATCATGCAATGATGGGAGTAGTAGTCTCGGATCATGTATGGTCGGATCTTAAAAGGCAGTCACCTGAAATTGCATCGGTCGTGTGTGTGTGCATCGCATATTTGCATCCATACTTGTGCATTAAACCCTATAGGCAGACATCTATCTTTAGAGTTGAGTACACCTTGTTCCTGTCATCCTTGCCTTGTTTTGTTATGTTAGGCATTAAGTACCTTTGTCATGACATGGCTTGTTCTATTTCGATACGATAAGTCTTTGTACATCTCTCAGTTTCGGTTGCAGTCCATTGTCCTGCCAAACCTTCACCGACTACCATCTTATATTCACCTACTTATCAAGACCCTTACTTGCGACAGATCCCGAGGATCGAAACTTCTAATCCCCTGAGAACTACTTACTTAACATCGTCTTCTCGTTCCTTACGACCGTCGGAATTTATATACTATTATCCAAGAGGATGCGATGTACATCTTTAGCGACAACATTGTTTGCATTGTTCATGACGTCATGATCCTTGTGCTTTGAGCATAATGCTAGCGTACCGTTATTTTCTCGTTCATATCTCTGAATCATACATTTCTTTCCAGACTATTGACCACTTCATCAAAAACAGTTAAAATTTTGGATACTTCATCTTTTGCATACTATTTTAAAATTTTAATGAAAACCGGAGATGAAACACCTAATCCTTCTTTACTCGCTAGATACTTGATTTCTACTAAATGTCTTAACTCGGTAAAAATTCTTCACATATTTCAGAACTAATTTATTTTATCACTCCAAAAATTTTGAAAACTTCCTTCAAAGCCTATTTATCTAATCTCTTGAACAAAACTTCTCCCTGTCACCTTTATTAATTTTCCTCAAAACGAATCATTTACTTTGACGATACCTTTGACCTTATCATTAACTTATACAATAAATATAAATTTGTTCAAAAATGAACACTTCTTACTCCGTTTAAATCTAGTCACTCAATTTTTACAATTGAACTGTCTATCTCGACACACTCAGCAGGACATGTACGGATAAAGTTGTCGTAATTACAACCATTTTATTTCAGTATCATTTAATTCTAGTGCAGAACTTACTTTCGTTCCCTATCAAGTTCACGGCAATGACTAATGTGAGACCTAACGTCATAGCCTTACTTGCATTCCTAGCCTTCTTGCTAATCTAAGCCACCGCTATTCGTAAATTTAATTGGTGTAAGCAATCCCAAAATCGAGCCAATCTTTCAAAAGACCACATTCCATGATGTGGAATCCTTCTCTCTGAAAACTTGTTTCCTAGCTTGATTCAGTGACAGTTCTTGCTTGATGAATTGCGGAAATCAAGCTAGAAACAAGTTGTTACTCGACCTATTCAACGTAATCTCATGACAGTTCTTGTTTGATAAGTTGTGAGATTAAGTTAGAATGCACCAGTTAAAGGTCTTTTGAGGGCTAGGCTCGAGGATGGGAAAGTTTATCCATCAAATCTAACCGCAAGAACGTACGTCTGTAGAATGAACGAACTGAATCTCGAGGACGAGATTCTTTTTAAGGCTGGTAGACTGTAGCAACCCTTAATTTTCCATGTCAACATTTATTTCCAAACTCGAATTTATTTTCTTGACATTTATTCGAAAACAATTCACATATAATTTTTACTTGAACCGACGTGAAATAAATTCCAAGTGCACTAGGACTTAGGTTAAATTTAGTCCACAACGCTCCAGTATCTTGCTCCTGCTCCATTTCACAATTTTAAACTATAAGACAATTTTCTATTCTTTAACTACTTACGGTTTTGGAATTCAACAAACGTTATCTGTTATTCAATATTTAACACCCGACATACCCGATTCTCTCAACGATTATTTTCAAGATATTTTGTATACTCCCAAAATTATTACCAAAGTTCCAAAAATATTTTCTGACACCTAAAGTAATTTCTTTACAACTTACGTTTAAATACGTATAACTTTCGTTAATTAACAAAAAAAAACAACCAATGCATATTTTTAACACCCAATACATACAACACATACACTTTTGTATCAAAACTACTCATCTAATCCTATTTTATGTATTGTGCCGCCCTTCTCCCTCTCATGTCTTCTATATATTAGACAACTTTTAACACTTTTACATTATAATTAATGTTGGACATAAAAGCTTAAAACATGGAGGCAAGAAAACACAAAGGAGACTTGACTAAGCTTTTGTCCCCCCTAGCCACCCTATTGTCCCCCCTAGCCACCCTATTGTCCCCCCTAGCCCCCTATTGTCCCCCTAGCCCCCTCCTAGCCGGCCTACCCCAAGGTCCATTTACCAAGACTTTGACCAAATGTTGAATTACCAAAATGCCCTTTTAAGTAAATTACCAAATCGCCCCTCCTTGCACTATAAATATAGATGAGATCTTAGCTCATTCCTCGTAGCAATTTTCACCTAGAAAACTCCTTTTGCTCTCCTTGTTGGTTCAGCCAAATTGTTAAAGAAGAGGGAGATCCGGTTTTCGATTATTTCAAGTGTTTAACGATCACTCACGAGCCTTGCACTAACTATAAATCAATTTGGAGTAACCATTGGGGTTCTATTGTTCTTGCTCACATCTCATTCTCATCCTCTTCAAGTAAGCCCAAGATCTATTTTCACACTCTTCATATCATGAGATCTAGTTTCAAGTTGCATATACCTATTTATCACTTAGTACATGTTGATGAAATTTACAATGATCCTTTAACAAAGTCTAAGTTTTAAACAAGTTCTTATTACAAAATAAACCCTATATATATACAATCTGTCTCATTTCGTACAAACTGGAAAAATAGTAGCTCAGGGGTATTATTAGGCTAGAAATATAGAAAATAGACTCAGTAACGAAAACGTGGTCGCTTGAATGAGTTAAAACGGGCTTATAACGAAAAAGATACGCTATTTTCAATTTAGACGACGAAAACGACTATTTTCTGAAAAATACATTCTGTCCAGATTTTGGGAAGTGAAAAACGGAGGGTAAATGATGTTTAGACTAGCCGAGACCTTGAAAAGCCTAGAGTATACTTAAATACCTTCGCGTGGATAGGTCAAACTTAAGAAACCGAGCTACGACGCAAAAGTTATGGCCAAAAGAACGTTGCGGCAACATATAAATTTTGACAGCCTAATATTTCTTTAATAGAAAGCTGATTGAAATTTTAGGAATAGATTTTGGACCTTTTAGTGTACATTTTGGTTAAAATGAGGTAAACGGAAATGGTAGAACGATATATATACTTATTAGACGCATTAGAGAACTTTGAAATACATATTAACGCGACGATTAAAACTTGGTTATGAGATAAACAAGTTATGTTTTCCAAAAAGGGTGATTTCTAATAAAGGATCAAATTGCCGTAATTATATTTTGACCACAAATATTACAACAACATGTACGAGTGATAAAGTAGAGTATGAACTTGCATGCTTGACCTTGTTTTCGAAACCTAAGACACATGTAACATTTAGGTCGCGATTAGAGTTATCGGACTAAATTGCCGTTTACAAATTTATCAATCGGGAATTTCTTTTGCTAAGGTGAGTATTCACAGACCTTTTTTTTTTTTTTTTTTTTTTTTTATTTTTTATTTTTTTATTTTAACTATCTAAATCACTTTGGGGTGGAATGCATGAATTATAATCGAACTAAATTGATTTCTATTTTATGAACATTATTACTTGAACTCTTTGAACTTTGTTTTGAACCGTACGATATATATATTTGAACTTGTTTGACCTGATTTTGAACCTTTTGGCTTATTTTGAACCTTTTGACTTGATTTTGAACCTTAGGACATTATATTGAGATTATGACTTGTTTTGAACTTTATGTGCCGTACGTACTAAATATAAAGTCTCCCATGTTCGGAGCAATGCAAAGTCTCCCATGTTCGAAGCATTCTTGATAATAATTCTCGCCATGTCGGTGAGTGACAATAATTCTCGCCTAGGTGGTAGAGTGACATAAAGTCTCCCATGTTCGGAGCAGTGCAAAGTCTCCCTTGTTCGGAGCAGTCGTTATTTATTATCTACATGGCATTTTTATTGTGAACCTGATAAACATGTATGTTTGACTATAAGACGTAAAATTGTTTTATGAAATGGTTGCGTAACCAAATGGTTTGACACTACCTCTACCATATGGACCTGTTTCAAAAACCTTGGACTTCTTTTGAACAAAACCTGTGTACTCACCAACTATTTTCATAGTTGACCCGTTTTCTCATGCATTTCAGGTGATCGCCAGTAAATATCTTTAACCGTTTTACACATAAAAACTCTTTCATATTCTTTCTTAGGTAAGGCATTGTAAAGCATCATTTTGGCTTCATTATTTTTGGCAATCAACTTCTTTTGTTCATCACTGTGACGAATAAAAGAAGTTTCTACATCCCGACCACCTGAAATATCATTACTTATGGGCTTGTAATCACCCTCTACAATAATATACCACAGATCTATTTCCTTTGACTTCACATATGTCTCAAAGCGATTTTTCCAATATATGAAACAATTTGGTTCAAATAGTGGTGGTCTTTGCATAGATTTCCCTTCTTTAAAGTTTTCAATTTCCATTGATCGTTTCAAGTTTTTAAAATACGATATATTTTGAAAATCTTGAGTAACACTGCTCTGGTACCAATTGTGGAAAACTAGAAGGGGGATTGAATAGTTTTACCGTTTAAAATTAATTCGCTTTGTAACTTAACGTGATTTCAAAGTAATTATGCACAAAAAAACAATATAATATAAGTAAGTAGAGAAAGGAAAGATCAAACCACACAAAACGGATATTTATAGTGGTTCGGCTACAAGGACTCTTTTCCTTGCCCTACTCCACTCCTCGAGCCTCTAACTCGAAAGTTTTTCTTCACTAAGAAACAAACTCCCTTCTCGGTGGAGAAAACCCTTAATACACGTCGCTTACACCTTTTTTCGGTACAAAGCTAAATACCGGGTTCTTGTTTAAGGAAGAACCAACCCGATGTTGCCTAAATGATTACCGACACTAAGCTAGATGTCGAGTTCTTTACAAGGGTACAACCACTCCCGTTCACTCTATGTGTTTTGAGGACTACAACACCAACCGGATTCTACTGAATAAAAGATGCAACTATGATGCCTAAATTCTAATAAGTTATGCAATAGGTAACTATCAAGTCTTGCAACAGAATGTTGAAGCTTGTCAATGCTTGATCTCTTTTGCTACAAAAGGAAGATCACTAGGAATGAAATAATATGGGTTAGTGATATGCAAATGAAAGAATATATATTATATGCTATGTAAGTGATGAGAATGGCCAAATGATCAACTTGCTATTTATAGGCAAAGCTGATCAACAGGCGGCGGATCCGGCGGATCCCTAAATTTGGATCCGTCTATGTATCCATTTGGATCCGCCGTGTCAGGTCAGCTAAGAGATCTTCAAATCTTTCCAAATCTTGCCATATCTTCAAATGTCAACTCTTTGGCTTGAAGATCTAAACAAAATATCACAAAATCTTACCAAGATTGTGTACATGATGCATGCCATGATGTTATCCTAACTTTTGAAAAATAAAGTTTCCATTTTAGGAAATAAACATGTAAATGTATAAAATGTAAATTCTAGTGATCTTGTGAAATGCAAATTTGTTCTAAAAAGACTTTAGCTTGTATTTATGATTTGCTAAAAGATATACCTTGTATTTGCCATTAACAAAACTAAGTAAAGATCATAAAATATAAATAACGTTTTTGGGACGATATTTGTATTAACAAAGGAGTCTTCATCTATCATGTCTAGTTGGATTGAATAAAATGTCATCTTTTGGAAACAAACTTATATGTTTCAAATGCCATTGTTGGCTAAAACAATATTGTATTAACGTACTAGTTCTTTAAATTTTAATTATGGTATTGTACTATAGCTCTCTGCGTTGTATATTAATTTAGTTGCACCTCGCGTTTCTGCCTTTGGCGGGGTGTGACAATGCACAAGACAAGCAGCTCTCCAATATACTACAGACTCTTGATTCTATTCAGGAAGAATTCAGAGATGATCCAGCCCTGATCACATAGCTGACTGAGTTAATGGATACTCAGAAGACCACCTCCACCAACATTGCTGAGCTACTCAAGCTTCTCCAAGAGGTGGATCTAAAACCACTAAGGTCTCAGCAAGATGCAATTCAACAGTCAGTCGCTAATACCCAAGAGTGCCTGACAAAGATATCCTTAGCCTTTGATCAGCTTTCCAACAAGCATAATGAGCTGATCAACCACTACACCAACAAGGTCACTGAACTCACTGAATCTCAAAGTACCATGGCGGATGACATCTCCGCACTGAAGAATGAGAGCACTGACATCAAGAAGACGGTCTCCCGCATCCTGTCAATTCTTCAGACTTCTCCGGTTACCCCACCTCCTCAGTCAACGGATGCCTACACTGAAGCTCCAGCATCTGTTGAGGGGGAGAAATTTGATGAACCTATCCCTGAACCTACAACTTTCTTTGCACTTGTTGTTGCTACAATCCCTGTTCAACCTAAAGCAATAGCAACTGAAGTTCCTGAATCCTCCTCAAGTTAACCCCCTCCCATTGACAAAGGGAAGGGAATCATGATGACTGAAGATCCTCTTCAATTTTTACTGGTGAAGGCATCAATAGAAGGGAGTCCTGATCCAGATTCACCTTTTGAAGTCACCTTAGATGATGGGAGTAAATTCTTTGGAACTCCACAGGAAGTGGCCGTAGTCCTGGATGAACAGGACAAAAGAAGGGCTGAAAAAAAGGCTGAGAAACTCAGTAGGCCTGAAATTGTTAAAGTGGCCAAGGAGGTAATCAAGGAAACTGACCAGGACATCAAGGGGGATGAATTCCTCAAGCTTCAGGCTGACCGCATCAAGGAACACAATCAGCAGGTCAAGCTTAAGGAAGAAAAGAGGAAGAAAACCTATGAGAAGTATCTATGGTATTTGACAAAGACTAAGGGTGAAGGCACCATAATAGACATGACCATTCACAACACCAAGCCAGTAAGCATTACGGTTCACAGAGGACCAAGAAAGACTGAGATGAACAAACCCTTCAAATTCTCAGAATACGGGCTAAAAGAATGGGAGATCCTAAGGAAGAAGCAAAGCAGATTTGTTCCTAATCTCCTAGCTACCCTGAACAGCAAATATGAGGAGATGGAAAGGGTGGCTAAGAGCCTGGGGATAGACCATGAGAAGACATTAGCTTCACATGGACTTGCAATTCCTGAACCTACTCAGAAGATTGGGAAGAAGAGGAAAGCTGTGGGACAGGAGCCTGAACGATTCATAGCAGCTCTTCATTGCAACAGGATTTCTCCTCAAGGAGTCAAGTTTGTTCCCAACCTGGTCATCAAGCAGCCTGAGTATGGTATTTTCTTTGTTGATGAGTTTAGCCAAGAGGCCTTTCAACGAGTCAGTGATATAAACCTTGTGGAAACGACAACTCTTATGGCATACAAGCTAATGGCACTTCACGTGAAGAGCCCTGAAAATGAAGAGTTTGTCAAGCTGATGGATAAGATGATGAGTGAGAGACCTGACAAAGAAGTGTTAGTGTCTAAGAAGGCTAAGTTGGAACTCATGGGAATCTTGGAAGGCTGAGTACAAGGTCCCTGAGTATTATGTTTAGATGTTAGGATAAATGTAATGATATTAATAAAATGATGGCCCATGTTTTGTTATACCAATGTCCTTTAATAGCTTTCTTGTATATTCAGTGTGAGAAGAAGCCCATTTGCTCACTCACAACTGATCAAAACACTTAGGCATAATTTATATCCAAATAGGGGGAGATTGTTAGGTCCGTCAGTACCCAAGCATCCTGAAAACATGATTTGAATACAAATTAGCCCAAGTGTTAATCAACCTTAAACACTCTCAAGTCACTGAGTGAACAGTCACTCAGCGAGTTACCTTCAGGATGCTTAGGACGAGTCTAAGAAGAAAGATTCACCATTCAGAGAGGCGGAACTCCCTGAGTGTCACTTAAGCCGAAGAAGAAGGTAATGGGTTCAGTGAGTGATGACAAGAACTCACTGAACCCCAGTCTCCTCAGCAATAATTATAATTGAAGACTGAAGACTGAAGACCAAGCCTGAAGAATCTGAAGTCTGAAAGAAAGGCGGGACAAGGCGGGAAAAGTTTGAATAGATAAGGAAATGTCCTTATCAGGGCCAAATTCAAACTTTCCCTGAATGGCGTGAGAACAAGAACAGTGTTATCACTGACGCTTAGAAAGCGGTTTCAACCTTATCCCAAAATAGATTCTTGTAACTGTCAAAATACTGTTTTATATTTGTCAGACTAGCTAGGTCATCCTTTTGTACTTTTGGTCACAGATGCTCTTTTATACATGTGTATAAATAGGAGTCATAAGGGAGAAAAGTGGACAAGTTTTGTGCATTAAAAGCTTAGACTTTCACAACATCACTTTTCTCCCCCAAAGAGCAACCTAGTCCCTGAGATAGCTCAGTGGTTCATTTATAGTTGCCACTCAAGCATAGCTTGAGTTTAGTGAGGAGAACACCATACCTTTTCATTTCAATCCCAAGTGTTATTTCCGCTAACACTTGGGTATAGATTCTTTTGATTAATTTCTAATAAGAATTTAAACGTTGAAAAACTTGTGTTTTTATCTTTACGTTTTACTTATTTGTTTAAATTAATCAATACGTTAATTCAGTCATGGAACACAATTAGACTAACTTTGTTGTTATTTCTATTTGTGTAACGGGAACAACATAAGGGGGAAAAAATATACTTTCTATCATTTAAAAAAAATAATATATATTGCAAACAGTAAATCGTTATGCGACGAAAAATACACCATTGCGACGATTTTTTTTACCTTTCAGTAGACGACCACTTTAATATACTTTCGACAAAATCTTTTTTCGAGCTTTTATGTTTTACTGTTGAAACTTTCGCTTTGTAAAATCACGTGTGATTTCACAAATCACATGTGACATGTGATTTGTTATTTTAAAAATCATATGTGATTTCACAAATCACATGTGAATTTTATAAAAACAAATCAAACTGTTATTTTTAAGGCGGAAATTTCACTCTAACAAGAAAAATTCGAAAAAAATTTTTGTCAAAAGTATATATAGAAGTGCCCCTCTATAGAATGATGATTTAATTTTCGTCGCGGCGGTATGATTTGTTTCGCGTAACGATTAACGGATTGTAAGATATTTAATTTATAAAAAGAAAGATAAAAGTGATTTTTTTTTAGTTTGATAAAGAAATAAATGACGATAATTTGACCATTTGATTTTAAGAGAATTTATCATCTATGTTGAACTTTTCTTAGACTATGCGTAATGGGCGCTTTTGCACCCAAATTTGCCCCAAAAAACGCCCAACAGCGCCTCTTCACCCAAAACGGTGGGGCGTTGTTGCTCCCAAATTTGCTTCCCTGGTTGTGCTGACAGCGCCTTGTGTTTTGCTAGTTCCAATGAAATTCGAACGTTGAGATCAAGTATAGTATGCAAAAGAAAGAGATGATCAAGTATAGTATGGATATGGTTTTGTTGCAGTTGGAGACGAAGCAAAAAAAAGAAGCATTGTTGCAGTTGGAGACGAAGCAAAAAACATGCCACCTTTATTTTGGTTTTTGGAGATGAAGAAAAAAAAAGAAGCAAAAAAAATAATACATGGAGTTGGAGACTCAGACTTTGTTGCAGTTGGAGACTTGGAGGCTACAAAAGAAAGAGATGATACAACTTTGTTGGAGTTGAAACCTTATTCCAAAATTATATTTATGTAATTGTATTTGAGGCCCATCTCAGAATCACTAAAGTTTTCTAAATAAAAGCCCAAGAACAATTTAGTAAAAAAAAATGTTTGTCGTGTACTATTCTTGGCTTTATATATAAAAAAAATAGTTTTTATTGATTAAAAAAAAAAAACAAAAAAAGTGCCCCATGTCAAACAACCCCCCCACTCTTCACTACACCACTTTTTCAACAAAGCCCCATCCTACCCCACATGCCACGTGTCGAACAACCCCCACTCTCCACTTCTCCCCACTACACATACTCTTAGGGTGTTTGTTTGTAAAACATGTTTGGTCCGTTTCTTTTCCTCTTAACTTTCTCAAACAATCAGCAAATATTATCCCAATATAATCCCGTTTCTTTTCCTCTAAACTTTTCAAAACAAGCAACAAATAATCTATGATAAAAACGAGTAGGTATTGGTGTTGATACATAATCTGGCGCGGACTGATTAGACGACTCTCCCTGGGCCGTTCGTCGTCTTCTCGAGCCCTAAGTAGACCTGTTCAACAAAGAGAACCCGTTAGGAGTGGACCCGAGGCCGTAGCCCTGGGATCCACCTCCGACGGTCAAGTTAGTATAGGTGATATAGCGTATCGTAAGTTAGGTTTAGGGTAACCTGTTAGGTCGTAGTGAATAAGGAGATCCTAGCCTTGTATTTATAGGACATGGATTAGGGTTTAGGCGTAGAGTGGGCCGCTGTTTGCCGGGCCTGGCCCACTTGTCGTGGGTCAGTCCAGACCATACGTCTACAAGCCCCCAAGTTTAGTGTGACATAGTGCGTGGCTATGTTATGCTAAACTTAAGTCCTGTTCGTGGCCGCGTAGGCCCAACCAACTATGACGGCGTGACCTTGTAGGCGCGAATTTGTAGGCGCGTCCTTGTAGGCGCGAATTTGTAGGTGCGTCCTTGTTGGCGCGAATTGAGTAACATTGACATTGCGATTGTGATTGTCTCACAATGGTGAAGGTGGATTCCGTATGCTGCATCCTGGGTAAGGGCGTACCTTTTGTACCAGTAGCGGTGCAGCATGGTGCGACAGAAGACGTGCTTCTGTGGCAGAAGTGTGCGCTGTGCGCGACAAAGATGTGCGCTGTGCGCAGACAAGGTGCGAACATTACATCCGTCTTTACAACCAACAGAGGACGTCTCCCCTGCGGCAATAGGGTGCGAATATTTAAATCCGTCATTGTACCGGGCTTGCAATACCTCTTACGTACGATCTGCTTCCAAATATACCTGCGTGATGCGTACTCACACAGTGCGTATCCTGGTAGCCCCCCAAGTTTGATGGTGCTACTCGTGTAGGAGCATTAAACTTACTTATTAAAATTCTGAAAAATACTTAATGCAAATATTAGAAGTATATGCCGCGCATCGCAACATATAAAAGATAATGAAATAAAAAATTAGCGCATAGCATATATATAGCACGTAGCATGTAAAATTAACACATAAGAGAAGTAGTAGTGCAAATTACACCTATCGTGAGGTTTTACAAACTACATAAAAGAAGTAGCACGTAGCTAATCTACGAACGCAGTACGCTCATGATCGTTTTCTTTTTTATTATAATAAAAACAATGGCGCGGATGGATGTACCATGACCGCGACTAATAGTTTCAATTGCACGCACAGACGCAGATGGATGTATCGTGACCGCATAGACTCTAACGTTTGTGGATGATCGCAGATGACCACGGCTTTTGTCCAGTGCGCTCATGGCGATTGACTAGCATCGTGGTGCCTGTACGTGACAGTGCGCTTATGGCGCCAGTCTGCGAAGATCTCTATACGCACGGCCTAACGCGGGTAGATTTATCGTGACTGCGCTGTTCGCGGCTAAAAGATATAGTAGGTCCGATCGTGCGGACTTAGTGTGACTTAGGTAAAATCGTGTTTACCAAGTTAAAAGATTTACATAAAATCT
This sequence comes from Artemisia tridentata subsp. tridentata, assembly GCA_021014915.2. Classification (NCBI taxonomy): domain Eukaryota; kingdom Viridiplantae; phylum Streptophyta; class Magnoliopsida; order Asterales; family Asteraceae; genus Artemisia; species Artemisia tridentata. The sequence goes on from CP139505.1 coordinate 59,712,817, forward strand.
TCTTAATATTTAAAAGATAATGCTACAAAAAATATTGGGATATCTTTTTAAATTTTAGACATTACCAATTTATCCCTCACCGAAGAATATTTATCCCTAAAAAACAATTACAAACATGCACGTACAGTAAATAGAAGATGTTGACTTCATCATGCATGTATTGTTCGCACAGTAAAGGATTTTATTATTCGAACAGTAAAAGAGTTAATGCTATATGCATCATGCATGTGGCATATGTACTGTAGGTAAAAGATCAAAATACCGGACTTGAACTCGATGGTTGCTTTCCGGTGATGTGAGATCACGAAACTTGTCGAGTCCCACGGATGGCGCCAACTTGTTGATACATAATCTGGCGCGGACTGATTAGACGACTCTCCCTGGGCCGTTCGTCGTCTTCTCGAGCCCTAAGTAGACCTGTTCAACAAAGAGAACCCGTTAGGAGTGGACCCGAGGCCGTAGCCCCGGGATCCACCTCCGACGGTCAAGTTAGTATAGGTGATATAGCGTATCGTAAGTTAGGTTTAGGGTAACCTGTTAGGTCGTAGTGAATAAGGAGATCCTAGCCTTGTATTTATAGGACATGGATTAGGGTTTAGGCGTAGAGTAGGCCGCTGTTTGCCGGGCCTGGCCCACTTGTCGTGGGTCAGTCCAGACCATACGTCTATGATAAAAACGAGTAGCAATTGGCTTATTATACTCCGAATGTGGAACTTCCAAATGCAAACTCTCAAACCTTTTTTGAAACGATACATTAGACTCACATTTATGTTTTATTTGACAAACTTTAACATGACTAATTATGTTGATTTAATGACAAAGGAATTCTAATCCGTCATACTATTATGAGCTTATTTTATAAATTTATGGTCTCATAAGCATCGCCTCAAACATACTTACATGACTGTGTGTTTTGTTTTTGGGATTTAGCTTTGGGAAAAATGGGTTTCTAAGCCCTTGTTTATGTTTGATTGAAAGGCATAGAATTATTTAAGCCTATTAAATAAGGTTTTTTTAATGGGATAATTCTATGAAAAAGCACTATACTTGTAAAAAGTGTGAGTTTCGCGCACCGAACAAAAAAAATTCATCTTCTGAGCATCCAACTTAACTATTTTGTCTTTGTTTAAGTATTCTGACAATTTTACCCTTCCAAGTTACATAAACGGTCCCCGTAAGTTTGCGAAAATTGCAACTACCGTCATTAGGCTAAATTACATAAATGGTCCCTGTCGTTTGGAGAAAATTGCGTTCAACGTCCCTATTTTTTTTCGAAAAAAATTATTTCGGAAAAAAAAGGAAAAAATAATTTCGAAAAAAAAAATTATTTTTCAAAAAAAATTATTTCAGAAAAAAGATTTATAAATTTTTTTTAGGAGAAAAGTTTCTAAAAAACTTATTTCAGAAAAAAAAATGGAAAACAAAATAATTTCAAAAAAAAAAATGTATATTTTTCTAAAAAAAAATTTTCAGAAAAAAAATTATTTCACGAAAAAAAAATTTCTAAAAAAAATAATTTCAGAAAAAAGATTTGGAAAAAAAAAGAATTTTCGAGAAAAAAAATCAGAAAAAGAAAAAGAATTTCGAAAAAAAAATTGAAAAAAAAAGTTTCGAAAAAAAATAGGGACGGTGGACGCAATTTTCTCCAAACGACAGGGACCATTTATGTAAATTAGCTTAGGGACAGTAAATGCAATTTTCAAAAATTCAAGGGTAAAATGGTAATTACATTTTTTTTTTTTATCTTTAGTACTCACAAGCAGACAAAAACAAGTTGGATGCTCAGAAGATGAATTTTTTTTGTTTGGTACGCAAAAGTCACATTTGTGACAAGTAGATGATTTTTCAGATAATTATCCCTTTTTTAATACCATAATTTGAGTATTGATTTGGCTTCGCAAAAACATTTCACGATGTATGCGGGGTTTATGTTTATTGTTTTTTGATCATGTCACTTTGATGGTTTCATGGCATTGGTACTTTACTTACATCACTAAGCTAAACAAATAACACCAAGCAAGTGTTGGAGAAATTGTAATAAGGAACCTCACATTTTGTTCTAATGTGGTTACTTAATGTACTAGAAGTCTAGAATCCTTCACTTGTGGGCTTGTGGCCATGCCAACCTCCGTGAAGGGCAAGGCTTGAGTGTGTGTGGCACACTGGCACTCGGCTAGATAAGTCAACCAGGAGTTTGGAATTCATGATTACTCAAAAACAGAATCCTTCACATGTTATTTGATGGTATGTTGGTTACTTGTATATTGTCAAAATATTTTTTTCACGAGCAAAGATGAAGCCAATATTACATTAGTTTTACATTTTAAATGTAACTGGCGGGGTCAACACGATAATTTATTGGGGTCAATTAGATACTTAAATGAGAATAATATCCCCAAATTTAGATACTTAATCAGTTAATCCTACTATTAGCATTTAGCAATTACTTTAGCGGGGTCAATCGAAAACCCTCACATATAAGTGGCTATGTCTATGTTCTCTCAAAAGGGTCATTTATCAAGATTAGAAAGTATGTTTAAATGTTTGTATAGTGGTTAATTATTTTGTTCTTAAGGATATATAGGCAATTATTTCGAGTGGTTATGGTACTTTTTGTTGCCAATATAATGTTGAAAAACAAGTATTATATATGCTTAATATGTTGGTATGTTGCACATCAGAATGCTACTATATAGTCGAGATTGTTTGTTGTTTCCAGAGGTCTTTTGGGGTTGCTTGTTGTTTCGATATGTGTTTTGGTGCTGCTTGCTTTTTCCAGATTGTGTGTCTTAGCTCAAAATGTTATGTTTATTTGGAAACCAAATAGAGCTCGATTATAATGATAACCACTGGTGCTATAACTTCTCTTTAGTTTGAGACTGGTGCTTAGACTGGTGTGTATGTAAAGAAGGATTTTGGACCTCCCCTCATTTAGACGTGTTTGGGCACCGGTCTAAAAGGCCCTTCGGACCAGCCTAAAAGGTCTATTTTGTAGTAATGGTGATACATTTTAAATAAAATTTTCATTCGAGATTGGCGACGATCCGCCGGTTGCGCGGGGCATTTTTTTATTTCGTGATTATTGCACGATATTTTTATTAAGTAGAGAGTAGGCCGTTGCGCGGTATTTTTTTGAAGTATACATTTGTAAAAGAAACACAATAGCATAAGCGGAACAATATTTAGAGGCCATAGTTAACCACCATGGAACAAAAAAAAAAAAAAAAAAAGTCTTAAGATTTAAAAAAAAAAACAGTCGCGTAAAAATAATGTTTTTTTTTTTTTTTTCGAAAAAGTATCCTTTTGCAAAGAGTCGCCAATGTCAGGGTTATTTTTGCCAATATTCGAAACATTTTTTTGGAAAAAGGACTATTTTGTAAAGAGTGCCAATGTCAGGGTAATTTTTGCCAATTTCGAAACATTTTTGGAAAAGAGACTATTTTTGCAAAGGTCGTCAATTTCAGGGGTATTTTTTGCCAATTTCGAAGTTGATTTTGGGCCTAAAGTGGGCCAGCCCACTACTGTAGCAATCCGAAAAAAAAAGATGGCACTACGTCGTTTTAACGGACATTTAATATATATATATAATTTCATTTGTCATATACGATACCATCTAATCCTAAAATATCCTTCTATTGTGCGAGAGACTTTCTCGGAGAAATCTAATATCTCCAGCTTTGGAGTCTTAGGGGGGAGGGAGTGGTCACTCCAACCCCAAACTTCCCCAAATTGCCACCTCATCATCATCCAATAAAAACCCTCCATCTCATTTCACCCCAATCCTTCCCCAAACTTCCCCAAAATGGTGGCAATGGTCCCCAAACAACCCCAAATCCCACATTTTCCACATCACATTTTTTTTTTCCATCGAGTGAACTTTATATACAGTAGTAAGTTACAATTTAACTTTGATAAACTTTGGACTTTCTTATTTGCAGTCAACATGTGTGTGTTAGTTGCCGATTTGGAATAATAATAAAGAGAGTAAAAAAGGGGTCACACACACACCTTACACATGGGTGCCACCAAGACACCACCATCCCAATACTCTGGCTTTTTCCTATGTAACAAGAGAACCATTGCTCCTCCCATTGATTCTCCAAGCAAAAATCTCATCTTTCTTTTGTTTTCTTTCTTTTCTGAGAAATATTAAAACTACCCATTATTAAACACATCTATAAAATACCCATATATTTCATCGGTGAACTTCACCGAAATTTTAATCTTTCATTCGGCGCCGCCTACCGGCGGCGGTGTGCCCGATCGGCACCGGCAGCCACCCCGAGTCCACTCCCTCCCCCTTTGGAGTCTTATTCCTGGAAATTGTCACCAGAAGAATTTGTAAGTATTGTCATAAATTCATAATTATATATATTTTTTCAAAAATTCCAAATTTTTTTGTCTCCAACGACGATTAGAGGATCTTACTACATCTACTGATCATTTGTGATACGACTAGATTATTACACTTACTAAGTGAGATGGCAACTTAAAAGAAATTAATAAATGAGGGATTGAGGGTTGATACTTACACTATTTTTTTTATACACATACCACAATGTTACATCATTAATGCACATGTTACAACATGCTATATGCATAATTGTGGTGTGTACATAAATAAAAGTGGTGTAAGTATCACTACCCTAAATAATATGGTGACCAAAGAGCATTAACTTTACTTGACAATGCATAGTGAAATAAACATTACCTCTTCCCAACAAACATGAAGATACGATTTAGTAATAATTTTCTAATGGTTTAGGCGTGGGAACTACGGCAACAAGGGAATGCGTTGGAATCGAAAGACCTAAGTTGGGAAAAACTTGTTTGTACAACAATTCTTGAGGTCTATTCACGTTGCACTTCTTGTGTGCAAAAGTGCAACGGATGGACTAACGACGTGAGATCCTACTGTGTCCATGAAGAATGGTGGTTTGTTCGGCGTGAGTAACACTATGGTGTCACTGAGTAGCATATATGGATGTCAATGTCAATTGTGGATAAAACCCAACCATAATTAGAAGATTATTCTGTAAACAATATGACCACCTACTATTAGTGGATAATTAGGCCCAAGCCCGATTTGTGGGTTTTGGGAATTAGGGTTTTACGATTATAAATAATGGTCATCAATAAAGTTATACCTACGGGGTTTACAATGTCTAACATGGTATCAGAGACGACGACTTTTGTTAGTATTAATCTCAAAGGGAATATTAGTAGCTTGATTTTGATTGGTTTATGAGCATGATGATTTGTAATGGGTCGGTTGAATTTGTATGGAATTTTGGCCATAGAGTTAACAGTGAGTCATGTGTATAGTATTTGTTTTTTATTTGATTGCTATGGTTTACGTTGTTTGTTGGGAATATGTTGTTCAAAAAAATATATATATATATATAAATAAATATATATATATATATATATATATATATATATATATATATATATATATACCCCTATATATATATATATATATATATATATATATATATATATAGTGTAACTTTATTTTCAGAACCCTGCTAAGTGCGGGAACTGCAAGAACTCTCTTTGGACCGTTGGATATTTTAATAAATAGATGAGATGATATGTGTCATTAGTGTCATTAATGAAAAAAATAGGAAAACTTTTGTAAATGAATTAAATGGCTGAAGGGTATTATAGTCACATCATAAAAAAGTGCCAGCATAAATTGTGGATCTCATCTCTCTCTAACCTAGAAACCGCCACCCTCTACTCCCATTCCCAATCACCAGAAAATTTTTTAGATCATGATAATTAAAAGGACATGGATCTGGCACTTACACATAAAACCTAAAAAAACGACGATCTGAATTATTATAATGAAATCGTTGACGTGAGATGGGAGAGGTCTACTTTTCACCGGTAAATCCTCAATTATATGAGATGAAATTCATCAATAAATATTTCCTTTCAATGAAATCGTTGACGTACGATGAAGATGAAGTTGATTAATGCTCGTCTTAAGAAGATCAAAAAGCCTTTTGTAAAGTCATTTAAGGTAATACATTACTTTTATCTGTTAGTTTGTAAAAACAATCTGCTGTACGTACATGTTTTATGGTTTGTTAGATCAATTACTTATCGATTTTGTTAGATTAATTACTTAACCTTTCTAAAAAAAAATTACTTATCGATTTTTTCTTATGTTGAATCAGAGCCCAGATGGTGACATTATCGATTGTGTCTTGTTTCATCTTCAGCCATCTTTTGACAATCCAAAGTTAAAAGAAGCAATACTATCGCTGGTATACTCAAATCATTCATCTAATTACTTTTAAACTCATGTTTAATAAAAGTATTTGATAAAAGCTATGCAATGACTATTGGTGTACTTTTTGTTATTGAATATTGTTTTCAAATGAATACAAATAAACAGGATCCACCAGCGTTACCAAAAGGATATGATAACACAAGAGCAGAATCAGAACTCAAGCAGATATGGAGTTCAAACAGTGAATCTTGTCCAAACGGAACAATTCGTGTTTGAACATACTTGTTTTTCCGGTGAACATACTTGTTTGAACATACTTGTTTTTTGGTACACATTTTGGTTTTCATAGAACATACATGTTATTCATTCAACATATTTGTTTTTACATTGAACATGGCTGTATTTCATGTTATTAACATACATGTTATTGAACATACTTGTTTTTACATTGAACATGGTTTTCATAAAACATACCTGTTATTCATTGAATATACTTGTTTTTACATTGAACATGGCTGTATTTCATTGAACATAGATTGTGCATATATGTTAGGCTAGTTATTATGATTAGAAAGTTACTTACACTATTTGGTTATGGTTTAATTGTTTTTAGGGATGTTTGTATCAGATTGATGAAGATGGTGATAGCAATGAAGATATTAGAAGTGGATGCACACATAGATACAATGCGGCGTTTGAAGAAATATGATTATTGAAGGCGTGCATATATGTTCAACTTCTAAAAATGTTGATAATAATGAGTGTGCACATATGTTCGTTTGCGTTATATTTATTAGTGCATGCATGTATTGATCGATTAGATTCATGTATTTATACTTTTTAGAAATTTGTTTTTTAATTGTATTTTAATTGATATTGAATTTTGTATGTAACATTTATGTTCTTGTTTTGTTATAAATTTACATTATATAAAAAACACATATGCACTTTACAATTTAAAAAACAAGCATGTTTTAAAATTATTCAAAAACACCGTGCTGGAAAAAATTAGTACATATAAAATATACATGCATCTAGTCTTTTTTTTTTTCAAATGATGCATGCTGGAAATAAAAAAGTAAAAAAAAAAAAAAAAAAAAAAAAAAAAAAAAAAAAAAAAACCCTAAAATTATGGGATTTTAAAAAACGAATTTTAATTAAAAAAAAATCACAAATAAATAGAAATTGTCTTTTACTATTATACCCTTTTGATTAAATAAAAATATTTAATATTTAAAAAATTATGATTGGTCTAGGGGAGTTCTCGCAGTTCCCGCACTTAAGAGAGTTCTGAAAATAAAGCCCCCTATATATATATATATATATATATATATATATATATATATATATAATATATATATATATATATAATATATATATAATATATATATATATATTTAATTGTTTGTTTTTTTTATATGTCGAATCTAGGGTATTAATTCCCGAGACGACTTTTATTGGAGTCGAATCTAGGGTTCTTATTCCCGAGACGAATTTTGTTGGTGTCGAATCTATGGTTCTAATTCCCGAGACAACTTTTGTTGGTGTCGAATCTAGGGTTCTTATTCCCGAGACGATTTTGTTGGTGTCGAATCTAGGGTTCTTATTCCCGAGACGATTTTTGTTGGTGTCGAATCTAGGGTTCTTATTCCCGAGATGACTGTTTGGGATACTTTGGTTTATCTTTCGGAACAAAAAAAGAAGAAAGGAATAGGGGATACTTTGGGTTATCCCGTTGGTTTATTGTTTTATTTTGCTTTCTTAGTTTACTACCCCAGTTCGAGCTTTCGCGATTTCGCCGCTCGAACTGCGGGGGAGTATTAGTGGATAATTAGGCCCAAGCCCGGTTTGTGGGTTTTGAAAATTAGGGTTTTACCATTATAAATAATGGTTATCAATAAAGTTATACCTACGGAGTTTATAATGTCTAACACCCACCACCACCTACCACCACTCACCACCCATCACTTACCACCACCACCTACCACTCTAATATATAACGAGACTGACAATTTGGAATGGTTGTAAACCAGCCACCAAACTATAAAAGATAAACTAAAAAGGCTCAACTTTTTTTTAATGCCTAATTTAAGGTAAATGACTTTCTTATGAGTTGTTTCAAAGTAAATTTACTTTAGAAACCTTTTTTACTAGTTGGCAAGTTACTTTAACCCGTAAGGTTCGGCCACTTTATTGCCTTACTATATATAGAAACTAATGAGGCCCCACATTGCTACTTTATGGTTTTGCACCACCCCTTTTGCATCATGAAACCCTTTTAAATCAATTGCCTTAAATAAACATAGAAAAAAAAAAATAGAGAAATATATATACGTTTGTACTTATATTTTTTTTTTCTTTTGAGATATTATTGTTAGAAATGAAGCTGAGCGATATTTATGTGAATTGGAGTAGACAACTAGTATGCATATAGTGCAGGGACTTATAATGTAATATTCGAATAGTTGTCTTGTAAGGCCCATAAATACCCCTCAAGTCTTCATAGGGTGCTGGAAACTTTATTCATACAATAAATCCAAGTTTTACTCTCCACCTTCTCTCTACTTTATCTCTCTAAAACTAACATGGATCGAGTCTATTTTGATCAACCTCGACCTCCAGAAACCGATTCTTGGTCTTTACAATTGGTATCAAGAGCTAACCAGGGGCGATTCGTGGTGTGTTTGAGGTAAAAAAATATGATTTATGGTGTGTTTTATCTCGGTTACTGTTCATCAGTCGAGTTTTTGAAGTTTTTGTGTTCGATTTGTGTTCTTATGTTAGCAACAGTTACGTTTTTGTTATATAAAAACGTTAGCTTGTGTGTCTTTCTTGGAATCGTACGCAAAAATCAAGGTTCAAGGTTGTGTTTGTTAGTGATTTAACGAGTTGGTTTGTGTAGACTTGATAGTTCTCCACTCGAATCTAGTGTTTAAGTGTTGGATTTTTGTTTGTTCTAAGTTGTTAGATCGACAATAATTCACAAGGATTGTACAAGATTTGTTTTTGGATATTTTTTTTTGATCACTGTGTTGCGTATAATTCGTGACAAGAATTATTGAAAAGTTGGTAAGTCTTACAAGAGTTGGTAAGCTTTCACAGTGGGCAAATGACAAAAGGACAAGAAGTGGTTAAGCTGCCATTTGTCGCAATTCAGAGGAAGCTGCCAAATATAGCAATTCACATGTGATATCGCAATCTTGTAAAGATTGCGATAAGGGCTTTTATCGAAATTGACATTTGATAATTCTGTCGAAATTGGAAAAGTTGGACTTTATCGCAATTCAGAAGGTGGTCTTTATCGCAAACCAAAATCTGTCTTTTATCGCAATTCAACTTTGTGGCTTATCGCAATTGCCATCCAAGAAACTTATCGCAATTGCTGACAGACAACCTTATCGCAATTGTGTCTGAGAACTCTATCGCAATTATATATCGGACATCTTATCGCGCGGGAAAATTTGAGTAAAATTTAATTTTTACAGGGGACTAAACGTTCAATTTTTACGCGAAATTCAAATTTTGGTATAATGTGAAAATTTTGGCCCAAAATTCAAATTTTTAGGTCAAAATTCGAATTTTTTGGGCGAAATTTGGCGTAAAATTTTTTCATACTCAAAATTTTCCTGTATCATTAGAATTGCATTCTATGGAAGATTTCACACCAAAATCACAAATAATATTATTGGCCTACACCTTCAACATCACCACGTATAGCTTAAAAGATCCTGCTCAAGAATCGCAATCAAATAACAATGGCTAAATTTTGAACGTTATCAAAATGTGACTACGGGGATTATTTGTTTATTACTTATTTAAGCTTGAAGTGGAATTTCACGGGTGCATGTACTTAGTATCTTGAAGATATCGGGGTTGGTTGGATGCATGATTCTTCGAGATCCTTGTTTGAGCATTTATAGAATAGTGATTAAGTCTTGGGTTATCTAGTTTTCATAGGTCAAGGGGTGGATGGACGAAGACCTAGTTAACTATCACTTAAAGGAGATACGTTGTAGTACTCAGTGTCACACAAAGATGTGGATAATTCGAGAGAGGTTCATATACAGTTAAGGAAGGATGGATGGGTATATGAAATGACCTATGCTTTAAGGAGTTACGTTGTAGTGCTCAGTATAGGTTCTTAATCACACAATCGTGCAAGTTTAAGTCACAAGTCTGGGTTACTTTACTTCATTTTCAAATTTGTCATATCAGGTTGTCTCCATACGTGGTCATTTACTATTAGCCAGAGGAATAAAAATGAGGTTTGAAAAGAGGATGATCTGTAGAGAATTGTAGAGAGAATAGTTATCGACATCCACTCATGGGGTATTGATTTGTATTTTTCTTCCAGTTGATATGTTTATGTACACATATGTAGGATGAGTCCGAAAGATCGTCATCATCCTAGAGGGAGAAATGTGTACATCGGGGCTTTTATTGAAGAACTGGAAGCATTTTAAGTGAGTTGAAGATGTCGATATGATGCTCCCCAAACAAAACTATGAAGAAGTTACAGATTATCAGTCTATGATCCATTTTCCGCTGTGCAAGAGACTGAAGACAATTTGGGCAGAATTTAGAGAAACTTCTTCTACAAGCTGCAGGGCTATATCAAACGGGTTGTCAATTTGGGAGGGAGCATGTAAATGAAAAGGGCTTACTAATTGGGAGGGAGTAATAACCCAATTAGGTCATTACAGTGATTCTGCAAGTAATTCAAGCAAGCTGAGAAAGATACGAGAAGATCAAGAGCTGTGAAGACATCCTCTAAGGAAACTGCTCTACTTCAACATTGTATTCATCATTATTATGTACTTGTTAGGAATCATTGTAACCAATTCACGTATATCTCCAGCTGGAGGGAGATTGTTAGAAATGAAGCTGAGCGATATTTATGTGAATTGGAGTAGACAACTAGTATGCATATAGTGCAGGGACTTATAATGTAATATTCGAATAGTTGTCTTGTAAGGCCCATAAATACCCCTAAAGTCTTCACTTGAGGGGTGTGTCTGTGAAACTTTATTTTCATATCAATAATATCCAAGTTTTACTCTCTCCACCTTCTTTCTAAAACTAACATGGATCGAGTCTATTTTGATCAACCTCGACCTCCAGAAACCGATTCTTGGTCTTTACAATTATAAAGTGTCTAAGGAGCAAGTTCGATTCACCTAGTGTAGCCATCATAACTCATTAACCTTGTCACAAATCTGTGTACATACATATCGTTTTAAGATCTTTTTTATATAAGAAAATATGATACTTCGTTTTTAGTCCAATCATTCTGATTAACGATCGATATAAATAAATGTTCGTTCTATGTTCGCTCATGTACTTCTGAAACCAAAGAACTGAAATAGTTTTAGTGCTTAAACTCAACATAAAATGTATTTGACTTGACATATTTTCGAGTGTTGTATAGTTAACTTTTTTTCCCTAATTAATACTTAAACTTTTGAATTTTTACCTTTGTATGCATTTTTGTTTATGTGCATTAACCATTATACCCTTCTATGTTAATAGGTTAGCTAAAAAATATACGGAAAAATTGTCACAAAATACTAATAATAATAGCAAAATTCAAAAGTTTATGTATAAAATAGAAAAAAAAATACAAAAAAAAAAAAAAAAAAAAAATTGCTACACAAGACTAGAAAATGTGATAAGTTGTATACATTTTTAGATAAAAACAAATATAAATTTATATTGAGGATTAGAGATATGCAATAATATGAAGTAATTGTGTCTGCTACCATTTTGACGCTTGTTTACTAGCGTTTCCAAAATACAATAGTTTAACAAAAACACTCAGTAAACAACATACAATGACTTGTGAGTTTGAGGTAGGTGGTGGTGGGGGTGGTTGGTGGCGAGGGTGGGTGGGGCGGTGGTGGGTGGCGGCGACGGTGGTGGGTGGTGGCGGCAGGGCCGGCGAACCAAGCCCATGCCTAGGGCCTCCCATTTTTTAGGGCCTCTAATTTTTTGAAAAAATTTGTATGTTTTCAGGTTGTTTTGTTCATCGGAAATAATGGAGTAGAAGATGATACGTGAAAGGTGAGAAAGTGATTGGGGAGGGAGAAACACATAAAGCTAACTGGTGGGGTAGGCCTCTCATGGAAACTGGATTTTAGTACGCAACTTAGTACATTATTTTTTGTGGTGGGGTACATTATTTTATCCAAATAAAGTCCAAAAGTAAGTATGTCCCAAAATATAAAATATTGATGATTTGTATACGTGTGGACATGGTACATGATCTTCGGTCAAAAAAAATACATCATCTCATTTATATAGTCCCAACAAATTTTATATTTTCTTATCAGTAAAAATGTGGCCCCCAAATGAATTGATAGAATCCATGGGACTTACACTTGTTTAAGCCGAATCTTAAACATCATTTAAACAGCTTTCTAATACCGGAGCGTACCGCGTTTCATGTGAGTATGGTTTAAACGTGACTTTTAATTTTTTCCGCTCTATTAGAAAGGGCCACATTTTTTAGTTTCATTTTAGGCCTCCAAAAACGTTGAGACGGCGGTGCCTGGTGGCGGCGGTGGGTGAGGGCGGTGGTGGCGGTGGATGGGTCGTATCCGAGTTTGTTATTGGCGGGAAAGGACTAACGGTGTACATTTTGAACAACCACAAGGACGAAATTTGTAATTTGAACCTGCCATCAAACGGTTCTATTAGTCACAATGAGTCGTTTTTGTGTTCGTTATTCACAATGAATCATATGAGAAAGTAGGTTATCCGTCTTTAGCCTTTACCCTATTTTATAAGTTTAGTCTCATAAGCTTCGCCTCAAACATACTTTCATGACTGTGTGTGCTTTTTGGGATTTGGCTTTGGGGAAATGGGTTTCAAAGTCTTGTCTGTGTTTGGTTGAAAAGCATAATTTAAGCCTATTAAACAAGGTTTTTCGTCATACCATAATTTTGGTATTGATTTGGCTTCCAAAAACATTTCACGATGTATGTGGGGTTTATGTTTCTTGTTCTTTGATCGTGTCACTATGATGGTTTCATGATAATATGGTATTGGTACTTTAATTGCTTACATCGCTAAGCTAAACAAATAACACCAACCAATTAAGTGTTAAAGAAATGGTAATAAAGAACCTCACACTTTGTTCTATTGTGGTTACTACATGTATTAGAAGTCTAAAATCCTTCACATGTGGCCACGCCAGCCTCCGTGAAGGGCAAGGTTTGAGTGTGTGTGGCACTCGGCTGGATAAGCCAGGAGTTCGGAATTCATGATTACTCAAAAATAGAATCCTTCACATGTTATTTGATGGTATGTTGGATAGTTGTATATTATCAAAAAATAATTTTCTCAGGCAGAGACGAAGCTAGAATGTTACTAGTACATTAGTTTTACATTTTAAGTGTAACCGGTGGTGTCAACACGATAATATAGTGGGGTCAATTGGATATTTTAATGAGATTATCCCCAAATTTAAGTACTTAATCCTACTATTAGCATTTAGCAATTACTTAGCGGGGTCAATTGGCAACCCTCACATATATTGGCTCCGTCTATGTTCTCACAGAAGGGTCATTTATCAAGTGATTAGAAAGTATGTTAAAAATGTTTGTATAGTGGTTAATTATTTTGCTCTTAAGGATATGCCATTATTTCAAGTGGTTATCGTACTTTTTGTTGCCAATGTAATGTTGAAAAACAAGTATTAATGTATATATTACTATTAATATGTTGGTATGTATGCTTTTTTGCTAGGCTCTTTGTTGCACATCAGAATGCTACTACATAGTCGAGATTGTTTGTTGTTTCCAGAGGTCTGATGAGGTTGCTTGTTCTTTCGATATGTGTTTTGGTGCTGCTTGCTTTTTCCAGATTGTGTGTCTTAGCTCAAAATGTTATGTTTATTTGGAAACCAAATAGAGCTCGATTATAATGACAATCGCCGGTGCTATAGCTTCTCTTTAGTTTGAGACCGATACGGTGTTTAGACTGGTATGTATGTAAAGAAGGATTTTGGATCTCCCCTCGTTTAGACGCCTTCGGGCACCGGTCTACAAGGCCCTTCGGACCAGCCTAAAAGGTCTATTTGTAGTAATGGTGATACATTTTAAATAAAATTTTCATTTGTCATATACGATACCTCTAATCCTAAAATATCCTTTCTATTGTGTGAGGGACTTTCTCGGAGAAATCTGAAATCTTAAGCTTTGGAGTCTTATTCCTGGAAATCGTCACCAGAAGAATTTGTAAGTATTGTCATATATTCATAATTATATATATATTTTTCAAAAATTCCAAAATTTTCTGTCTCCAACGAAGATTAGAGTATCTTACTACATCTACTGATTTGTGATATGACTAGATTATTACACTTACTAAGTGAGATGGCAACTTAAAAGAAATTAATAATATAGTGACCAAAGAACGTTAACTTACTTGAAAATGCATAGTGAAACAAACATTACCTCTTACCAATATACATGAAGATACGATTTAGTAATAATTTTGTAATGGTTTAGGCGTGGGAGCTATGGCAACAAGTGAATGCCTTGGAATTAGGAGACCTAAGTTGGGAATGCTTGTTTTGTACAGCAATTCTTGAGGTCTATTCACGTGGCACTTCTATGTGTGCAAAAGTGCAACGGATGGACCAACTACGTAAGATATTGATCCTACTGTGTACATGAAGAATGGTGGTTTGTTCGGCATGAGTAACACTATGGTGTCACTGAGTAGTATGGATATCTATGTCAATTGTGGATAAAACCCAACCATAATCAGAAGATTATTCTGTAAACAATATGACTATCACCACTATGGATGGTCTATAGGGTATGAAAGTAGTTTTGCTTAACTGTAAGGCTAGCAAAAGACGGGCCACTCATCTATCTCAGTCATGAAAGTTTCTGACTGGTTCTAGACATTCTGGAAGTGGTGGTGGTCACTCATGAATTTCGGATTTTTTAATTTAATCTGACCAATAACCCCTTTTTCACCCTTAATTAATGGAATATCACCTACTATGCACTATCTATAGTCTAATTTTAAATAGATATAAAGCAGTACAGGAACAATTAAAATAAGAAAAAGCAAAAGGAACTGATAAGAACGAAAAAAGCATCAAGTAAACAAATAAGATTAACAATACAAAACTTTTTATTGCTGCAAAAGTTGGTGCCAAGATTCAACATGCAGGTTGTGAAACAAAGAATGTAAGGGTGGCCGGTAGTACGAGAAAGTTGATTCATAGACTTAGTTACATTCATCAACACGATAGTCAATACGCGGTAAGCAAAGGCACCCTTTGTTCATTTTACTTTTAGTATTTTAAGTTGATCGTGGAGCACATGGAAGAATATACAAATGTATATGGATAAGTGTAGAAAAGGAATTTAACATGTCTTATTAAGGGGTTTAACAATGGCTTTACCATCATCATCATCATCCTATTCACAGTTTCATGCAGCAATGGCTCCTCATGTTCTGACATTTCTTTTCTACCTATTATTTAATGGTATATCAGTCCCTCTGTATCCTAAATACTTGCGCACACACGCACTAAGATTTTGTTCTGAATAGTAAATTTTCCATTTTTGCAGGAGCTTCAGGGACTACTATTACTGTTGTCAATGATTGTGGCTTCACTGTTTGGCCAGGAATCTTAGGCAGCCCGGTTCTCAATGTCACCAGGTTTGAGCTGGAAAAGGGTGCTCGGCAGTCGTTTGAAGTTCTTGGGAACTGGTCTGGTAATATCTGGGGCAGGACTGGTTGCACATTTAATGGGTCTGGTCATGGGTCGTGTGTCACGGGTGATTGCGGTGGTGAAATGGAGTGCAATGGAAGAAATTACACACAACCTGTTACGATTTTAGAGCTTGATGTGACCACGGGTGACCATTTCTATAATGTTAGCCTCATGAAAGGCTTTAATTTACCAATGACTATTGAGCCAAGCCCTGGGGATAGTTGTCTAATCATGGGATGCGTTAACAACTTGAATCAACGGTGTCCGCCAGAGCTGCAGTTGGAGGGTGGAGGAGGGTGTAAGAGTGCTTGCCAGTTATATGGTTGACCGGAATACTGTTTCCTGAACTCAATCGAAACAAATTGCAGCGTGTCAAAATATGGTCGGCTGTTCGAATCGGCTTGCCCAAAAACAGTTACCTATGAGACTAATGATTTAGGCATCTATACCTGCAGGGATGCTGATTACACTGTCAGATTTTGTCCCCCATCCGACACATTTTCAACGACCAAGCTCGACCGCCTCTTACAGTTCGGTGACCAGCTTGTTTCCAAGAATGGGAAGTTTGAGTTATATTTCTATACTTATGATATCAAATTCACCATATAATAGCTTATACCTGGCAATTAGTTGTTTAACAAATGATCGAACAGTATGGGTAGCGAACCCAACTGCACCTATCATATCCACCTTAAATGAAGACATTTTTCTCTCCATCGACCCCAACACCGGAAATTTGATCGTCACCACTAGCGAACAGAAAACGTTGATGAGGATTACTGATGTTGAAGCCGGTCTAAATCCAAATGTGACTGCAACCCTCGAAGACAACGGTAATTTCCGTCTGATCAATGAAACTAACAAGAGGGTTTTGTGGGAGAGTTTCGATCACCCAACTGATGTACTTTTACCTGGTATGAAGCTTGGGTATGACCTTACAACAGGACATAATTGGACACTGACTTCTTCCTTGAGCGAAGAAAATACTGAACCGGCGGGAGCTTTTACTTTGAGTTGGGAACCCACTGAACAGAGATTAGTAATCCAACGACGAAACCAACCATACTGGACAAGTGGAAAAATAAAAGATCAACAATTTCCGTATCTGTTTGAACTGAATAGTCCAAATAGCGAAGCCAGATATAAACTCACTTCTGTGTACAACAACACAGTAGGATACTTTAGCTACAGTGTAGATCAAGATTTGGGCAGCGAGGATGATGATGGTCGTACACCCATGTGGCGTTTGAAAACTAACGGGCAAATTGAAGATGTAAGTAATTCTGTTTTATGGACCCCTGAGTTTTGTTACGGATTAGAGTCCAACATGGGGTGCATGGAAGACTCAACTTTGCTGCAATGTCGGGGAGAGAAGAATAGTTTTATTCATCAATATGGAAGTTTTGATCCTCATATGACAAGCACCACTATCGAAGGTAACTCGAGCTTAAGTATCAGTGATTGTTTTGTCAAGTGCTGGAATGAATGCGAATGTGTGGGATTTAATAGTAGCAACACCGATGGAACTGGATGCACTATTCTGAAAGGAAGCAATAGCTTTTCTCTAGATCCAAGGAAGAATTCTACATGGGCATATGTGATCATTTCCCAAAATCCAAATAACCCAACCTCAAGTAAGAATATTGTTATTTCTATGTCTTTGCAACTGTCATACATTTTTTTTTGGCAGCTAAAGAAGTCACTGTGCAGGAAAGAAAGACAAGAACAAAATGCAATTGATATGGATACTCATCGGTTCCACTATTCCTCTTGTTCTCCTATGTTTGGGGCTTTTGTGGTGCGGGAAAAAGAGAAAGCATAGGCGAGAAGGTACAGCACTTGATATCAACAATAAATCATGTAAATTTTAGTTTAGTGTTTTGTTAAGTCACAAAATCTAATGTAGAAAAAGAGAGAAGGAAGAGAGATGAATATTTCCTTGAGTTAACAGCATCAGAAAGCTTCAAAGGCGTGCATCAGCTTGAAGGCAATGGTGGGAAAGGAAGTGATTTGTTAGTGTTTAGTGTTGCCTCTATCATGGCCGCCACAAATAATTTTTCGAATGAAAACAAACTCGGACAGGGTGGGTTTGGTCCCGTTTATAAGGTGATCATATTTCATGTTAAACGCTTATGTAAGAATTTCATTTCTAACTCTAATCTTACAAAAAAGATATGTCATGAAATTTCAAAAACAGGGAAAGCTAACCGATGGACGAGAAATTGCGATAAAAAGGCTTTCAAGAACGTCACGGCAAGGGCTTTCGGAATTCAAGAATGAACTAATACTCATAGCGAAACTCCAACATACGAATCTTGTTCGTGTTCATGGTTGTTGCATTCACGGAATCGAAAAGATGTTAATTTACGAGTATATGCCCAACAAAAGTTTAGATTTCTTTCTCTTTGGTAAGTTTTAAATCTTGTTCGTGCAATCAGCAGTTTTGTTGGTTGACATTTGTTATCAAAGATTCTTTTGTTATGTTGTAGATGAAACGAGAAAGGCAATGCTTGATTGGCCTAAATGATTTAGCATAATTGAAGGAATTGCTCAGGGGTTGTTATACTTGCATAAGTATTCAAGAATGCGAGTCATTCATAGAGATTTAAAAGCTAGTAACATTCTTTTAGATGAGAATATGAACCCAAAGATTTCGGATTTTGGTATGGCAAGAATATTCAAGGAGAACGAGGTTGAAGCAATGACAAATAGGGTGGTTGGAACATTGTAAGTTACTTCTTTTTGTATGACGTATTTACTAATACCTTTTTATTAGATGAACTTTTTGTGGTAAACCCGGAAAAGTTCATGACGTATTTACTAATACCTTTTAGATGAACTTGGTGTTGTCATACTGAATACCTTTTATTACATGAAGCGTTAAGCAATTTATATTATGTTCAGTGGTTATATGCCTCCCGAGTACGTAATGGGAGGGACATTCTCTGTAAAGCCAGATATCTTCAGCTTTGGAGTCCTCATCCTGGAAATCGTCACCGGAAGAAAGAATAACAGCTTTGCTCGTCTTGACGGGACATTTAATCTTATTGGATATGTAAGTCTGATCCAAATCACTTTTTATTATCTTTTACTTATGATAACATCTTGGTTCATTCGTTCCAAAAGTTATAGAGATACAAAATGCGTTTGGCTAATCTCCAACCCCCAAATTCCACTTCTTAACTTGACAGTTGACACCATACTTCTTTCAAAAGATTTCCCATTCTTTGTGAAAGAAGGATTTGATGTATACAAGGCAATATCTTAACCCTTGAAAGTAAAGGTGGCAAAATAGGTGGTTTGGGTCGGGTTTGGGTCATGGGTCTAGATGAGTTTGGGTCTATACGAGTCCGGTCTAGATGGGTCTTCTAGAAACATGGGTCCAAATGGGTCCAGGTCTAGATGGGTTGGGTCCGGGTTTTGATGGATTTTGGTCAGGTAGACAAGAATTTTTTTTTGAGTAAAAGATGAAAAAAGTTAAAAAAAAAAGTATAATTTTTTTTTGACCCGCATAGACCCGTTGGGTAATTATTACTATAATTGCACTTTCTATCAAATACCTAATTAGACCCATCTGTAATATACAGGAAGGCCCAACTACCCTAATCCCTTACTAGATATTTACCCAAGTAGACTCATGTTTAACCAATGGGTCTCAAATTGCCACCTGCTCGAAAGAAAGGGAAAACTTTCAATTACTTAATTGAGTTAATTCCATGGAGTATGGAATTGCATATTAAATTGCTCTTGCTGTTTGAAATGATTAGATTTAGATAATCAAGTCCAACAAAACACAATGTAGGAGATAATGTTTAAATCTTCGATCTTTTATTGTATCAAAATGAAATTATAAAATAATTAGTTTCATGATTCTTCATAATTTGTATCTCTTTCAAGGTAAAATAATCAAAATCAGACAATTAATTTCAATAGGAAACTCGAAACTGATTGTTTGATCCCTAAAATAATCATATAATTCTCATCAGTTTCCTTCCATAGTTCCATCTGAACACTTAAAAACTTATTATGTGTTGTATCAAATTACAATGGTCAATAAGCAATCTCAGACACCTGTCTGATCTAGTTTTCTTGGCAACAGAGATTCAAATATAACAAGCATTATTTTTTTATACATATACAGAGATCATCAACATATGAGTTATGATCTTATCTATAATGATCCAGGCATGGGTGCTATGGCAACGGGGAGATGCGTTGGAGTTAAAGGATCCAATGCTAGGAAGTACTTGTGATGTACAACAATTTTTAAGGACCGTTCATGTGGCACTTTTATGTGTCCAAGATAGCGCAACGGACAGACCAACAACATCAGACATGATCTCCATGCTTCTTAATGACACCATATTGTTACCAACTCCGAACGCACCACCATCAGCCATGGTTAGAGCTCAGTCAATGTCAGCTTCTGATGAAAGGAAGCCAAAACCAATAGATTTATCTATAAACAATATTAGCATTACTGTCATGGATGGTCGATAGTGTATGAAAGGAGTTGCTTGTGTAAAATAAATTATTCTTTGTGAAGTATTCACTGTGATATAATCTCATACAAATATGATTGTAGCCATAGTTGTCGAATGTGTTTTACCCCTAGAGTGATTATATGGAATAACTATGGGTATTACTTCATTTGGTCGGCTGTAGTTTGTTTCTCAAAAATCACTTTGCAAGATTCTGCAAACATGTCCTTGAAGTGCTTCAAGCCATTCAAGAACTTAAGTTTACAAACTTCGTTAGGACCATCAATATATTTCCCTGATTTTATGACATACGAATTTCCAGTGTCACCAAAAAGCTTCTACATCCAGTGTACTAAAAAGTCATAATTTGATTTGCTAGAAAGGCAACCTCTTTATAACATGCAGTCATAATGAACGTTAAAAGGTTGAAATTGTTTATGGCATTGGAGCTTCTAATTTTTATGCTATATTCCCATCTCACACCTTTCTGCTCTTACCTGCCCAAAACGCCTACCTTTCTTTTTTCCGCTGTCAAAGTTGACTTGAGTCGACAGAAAGTTGGTGATCGAGACTCGTGTATCCTCGTTGATGTTGGGATCCTAGATCATATATAGCAGAGTGCCCTAATCTGATGCCCTAGTTGAACTTTTCTTAGTTCCATTTAACTTTCCAAGTTTAAATTTTTACTGTATCAATGCGTTGACTTTCGGGGAGAATTGACCAATTTGGCGATTGAACAGCTAGCAACCACTGGAAATCATCCACATTTGGCCAACTCCCAGTATCATCATATTGATTGGACTCCTTGAGATCATTCCCAATCCCGTCATAACACAAACAGTAAGGTGCAAATCTGACCCCAGAACTCTGCTCAATAATGGGCTGACTCCGACATCGAAGATAAAAATCAGTCCCCTTAGCATGATGAATCCTAATCTGATGTTTCCACTTCTTCGATCAAAATTGAACCCAATAACGGACCCACATAAATCTTACTGATTTTCAATCGGTTTATAAACAAAGTCCGGAAGCATCCTTTCAATCTCACCTCACAATTAGTTAGATCCGAAAGCACATATTCTCCAATCTATGTACCTTTAAATTCAGGGATAATTCTAAAAGTAGACCAAACACAAATGGGCGGTTCCCTATCTATCCCGAAATCCGAAAATAATTTTGTTGCCCAGGGCAACCAGCAATTTTTTGGGCAACCGAAGGATTTTCAGTGTATTTTTTGGGCAACAATCGCCATTTTTTGGGCAACTGAGGACATTTTTTTGGGCAACCGGGGTATGGGATAGACCATTTGGTGTTTGGTCTATTTTGGTAATTATCCCTTAAATTCCTTTATCAAAACCTCGTTTTCTATACTCCTGAACCCCGGTGAATCCTTGACCTTATAACTCGACTGGTGTTCCTCATTCTTAGAGGTGTCTTCAGTAACAATGTTGGCGG
The DNA here is from genome assembly GCA_021014915.2 of Artemisia tridentata subsp. tridentata. Taxonomy (NCBI): domain Eukaryota; kingdom Viridiplantae; phylum Streptophyta; class Magnoliopsida; order Asterales; family Asteraceae; genus Artemisia; species Artemisia tridentata. Next base: position 59,734,730 of record CP139505.1, read on the forward strand.
TTTCAGGTTTCTTAGCAGGTTTGTTTTTAAATGAGAACTTTTTCCGCGGTTTGAGTTTGGTTGAAATGGAATATAATGTTTGTTTAAGGCCAGAGATGTTTTTTAGGGACGACCAGACTTCATATGGAGGTTAAATTTATAAAAAGCGTGTTTTGATAAATGAGTGAGAGCAGTGAACGAGATTAATCATAGTAGTTTCAAGTTCAAGTGGGAAATACAATTAATGAGAGTTGTAATTGAGAGAGGGAAAAATGATTGATTCAATTATTATTATGAATTGTTACAGAATGAATGAAACAGATACATGATATATATACAAGTGAAGGTTGACTAAACTACTTTGACTTTGACTTTTTCTAACTAACTAGAAATTGTTACAGGACTTCATAACATGTAGTCTACTCCTTTGTTGCTTGTTCATGAGTTGAGTAGTAGGTTTGTGTGACTGTGAAGTTCTTGAGACTGCATTTATCTTTGATAAGCCATTACTCCCCCCACAAGTTGGCACTGTGTAAGGATCACAGATGCCATACTTGGATAAACAGTTGTAATAAGGAGCCTTTGATAAGCCTTTGGTTAACACATCAGCAAGTTGATTCTTTGTAGGGATGTAGGTAGGAAGTACTTGACCCAGCTTGATCTTGTCTCTCACAAAGTGACAATCAATTTCAATATGTTTTGTTCTTGCATGTTGCACTGGGTTTGATGCAAGAGCAATGGCTGATGCATTGTCACAGTAGATAGGTGTTGGTGAGGAGATAGATATGCCAAGATCCTTGAAGAGACACTTAAGCCAAGAAAGTTCACATGTTACATCTGCTAGTGCTCTGTATTCTGCCTCTGTAGAACTTCTAGACACAACTTGTTGTTTCTTGGACTGCCAAGAGATGAGACATGAGCCTAGGAAGATACAATATCCAGTGACTGACCTTCTTGAGAAGTTACAACTGGCCCAATCACTATCACAGAAGGCCTGAAGGTTTAAGCTGGTATTCTTTGGGAACATGATACCTTGTCCTGGGCAGCCTTTGAGATATCTCAGAACTTTGACAAGAGCCTTCAAATGAGGTGTTCTTGGTGCTTGAGTAAACTGGCTCAGAGTTTGGGCTGCATAAGATACATCAGGTCTTGTAATGGTGAGATACAAGAGCTTGCCAACAAGTGCTCTGTATTGAGATGAGTCATCAAGGGGTTCACCATCATCATGATTGAGTTTCACAAGAGGATCAAAGGGAGTTGAGGAAGGTTTAACATTGAGCAACCCTGCACTTTGTAGGAGTTCAAGAGTGTATTTTCTCTGAGTCATAACCAGGCCAGTAGAGTTCCTTAAAATCTCAATACCAAGATAATAATGCAAAGGGCCTAAATCTTTGATGCTAAACTCTTGATGCAACTGTTGTTTGATGTGACTGATGTGAGAGAGACTGTTTCCTGTGAGGATTATGTCATCTACATAAACCAACAGGCAAAGGAAAACATGGTCTTTTCTGTATGTAAGAAAAGAATTGTCAGCATAACTTTGTACAAAACCAAGTTTTTGTAAGAAAGTTGTTAACTTGATAAACCATTGCCTGTTAGCTTGTTTTAAGCCATATAAGGACCTTTGTAGCTTACAAACACTTGTTTTAGAATGAGAACCAGGATACCCTTGTGGTATTTTCATGTAAACCTCTTCTGCTAAGTCCCCATGTAGGAATGCATTGTTCACATCTAATTGAGCAATGTGCCATTGGTTGTGAATGGCAGTTGCCAATAAAGCCCTTACTGTTACCACTTTTTCCACAGGAGCAAAGGTTTCATGATAATCTACACCTTCCTTTTGTGTGAAACCCTTGGCCACTAGTCTAGCCTTATATTTCTCTATGGTTCCATCTGCTTTGAGTTTGATCCTAAACACCCATTTGCAGTCTATAGGTATCTTTCCAGGGGGTAACTCAGTGATTATCCAAGTACCAATGGCTTCTAAGGCAACTAATTCTAAGTCTATTGCTTCTATCCACTTTGGGTCTTTTGCTGCTTGGGTATATGATTGGGGTTCAATGATGGTGTTGATGGTGTGTATTTGATGTCTTATTGAAGGTGAGTGAATGTTATTATAATTTATGAAGTTTGTGAAATGGTGTTTGGATGCTTTGAGTGATGTAGGTAGAGTGATGTGATAGTCTTGTAGTTTTGTGGGTAGTTTAGATGTTCTTGTTTGCATAACGTACTTGTATTAAAAAACAATCAAAAGAATGTCTGCTAAATGGTAACGTTATGAAGAGAAAGTGTTCTTACTATGTTCCAACCACTCTGTTGGTCATTGCTTCAGTTTCATTCGCCATACCGAAATTAGAGATCTTTCGGTTCATATTTGTATCTAGCAAAACATTGCTAGCCTTAAGATCTCTATGTATAACACGCATTCTAAAGTATTTATGCAGGTAAAGCAAACCCTGAGCAATTCCTTCAATGATTTTCCATTGTTTTGGCCGGTCTAGCAGCGCCTTCCGGGTTTCATATAGTTAAAAGTTTTAGTATACACAAGTCAGATAAGACAGACATGTAACAATATTCAAATCATATAAATTGTAGTTAGTTAGATTGTATTATTTACCAAAGAGAAAGAAATCTAAACTCTTGTTAGGCATGTACTCGTAAATCAACATCTTTTCTTCTCCATAAATACAACAACTTAGAACACGCACAAGATTCGTATGTTGAAGTTTGGCAATAAGTATCAGTTCGTTCTTGAATTTCACAAGCCCTTGTCCTGATGTTCGTGAAAGCCTTTTGATTACAATTTCTCATTCATCAGTAAGTTTCCCCTGTTCTCAAAATTAAATTATCTTACATTCAAGAAAGCCGCTACTGATTTTAAGCATATGAACAATATCAAGATAAAAAGTACCTTATAAACAGGCCCGAAACCACCTTCTCTAAGCTTATTCTCACTCGCAAAATTATTTGTGGCAGCCACTATAGTACCAAAACTAAACACCTTTAAGTCACTTCCTTTTCTGCCATTTATTTCAATATTACTTGCACCGTTGAAGCTTTCGGAAGCCATTAGCTCAAGGAAATATTCATCATCCCTGTTTTGCGTCTCCTCTACAATAAAAAGAAACATAGATTATGTTGTTTCCAGATTTCCGACTAGCGTGTTACTACTACTTATCACTTCAAGGCGAGTAATCTCTTTCCTTAAAGCAATTTCGCCCCCACCGTTCTTTTGAACAATCGTGTTATGGGTTACCGACGAATTGCCTCCCAAGATACAATGAAGCAACGTATGTAGCAATTATCAACACTACACGATGGTGGTGATAATCCGGATGAACTACCGAGTTATCGGGGGTTTCAAGACACTAAAAATAATAGTTCTATAGCACTATTATTTATAGCAATCGGGTATATTGGAAGAAAGTTTTTATATGTGTTTGTTTTGGTTTTGGATCATCAAAAATGCTGGAATAATGGCCCTATATATAGGCATGCTCGTGACCATTCAAATAGTCACAATGGTTCACCAAAAGGTGCAATTAGTGACGGTTTAGCGACGACTTAGCGACAGAATAACCGTCGCTAACTGCCACTGGTTCAAACAGTCGCGATGGTTCGCTCAATGATGCCTTTTTAACAGAAATAACCGCCACCTTTGACGAATAGGCGCGTCTTATTGATATGATGGTTCATTAGCGACGGTTTTGTGACAGAAAAACTGTCGCTAATTGCCATTTCGTTGGTCACCACCAAAACACAACAAAACCCTTAACTTCCTTCCTAAGACACAACCCAAAAAGACTTATGTTTTTTTTGAAAATAATTACCCAACAATCCCCCACCATTTTCAAAATAGACATAGTTCTTGAAAAGATACATAAGACCTAACCCGATTCAGAAATCCCCGGGGGTGTTATGCATAAGTAAAGATGGAATATTACACCTTGAATCTTTACGTAGTGAAAGCGCTCAAGCTTAACTAGGGTAAGAATGGTTGGACCAAAGCCATTGAACCATCTTCCTTTATATGTTAAACGGAAACGCTTCACGCATATCCTTCCTCTCGTTCATTCAATCCACTTTGTGCCGACCCTTTAACTGGCCATGGGTCTTATCTTGGTTTCTCAGAATGCTTTAGAGCCAAACCCTTGAACTCATAGGAAGCGGCCTCACTTCCACATTCAGATAGGTGGACCTTATCAAGATTGTTCCCGTAACTTAAAACAATCCAACATAATTATGTTATAAGTCCATTAAGAATTGTATTCAGCCTTACTTACATTACGGTTCCAAGTTTTGCTAACCCTGGGATGGAGTTTATAATGTTTGCAAAACTTCAGTCACGTTCGGATGATGTACTTTTGCTTGATCTTAAGACTTGGTGAAATACCAGGCGTTAAGTCAAGGTTCCATCACGGGTGACTACTTATAGGTGGGCTTGAGTCCCATCCCCTTTGAAGTACTTTCAATCAGTTTTCTAGGTAGTCCTTTTGTAAAAGGATCTGCCAAGTTCTTATTTGAACGTAAGAAGCTTACGGTGATCACCCCATCATTTATCAACTGATTGACTTGTATGTGTCTAAGTCCAATGTGTCTGGACTTACCATTGTATACATTGTTATATGCTCTTGATAGTGTGGCTTGACTATCACAATGTATAGAGATAGGCGGCATCGGTTTTGGCCACAATGGTATGTTAATTAACAAATTTCTTAACCATTCTGCTTCTTTACAACAAGAAGCCAATGCTACAAATTCAGCCGCCATTGTTGAGTCGGATATACAACTTTGTTTCTTTGATCCCCAAGACACAGCACCTCCACCAAGTTTGAAGATCCAACCGGTGGTGGATGCATAGTCTTCTTGCTCAGTTATCAAACTTGCATCAGTATATCCTTCCAATACTGAAGGATACCCGCTGTATTCCAAACCATAATCCATGGTTTTCTTTAAGTATTTAAATACTCTATTTATAGCTTCCCAGTGTTGTAATCTAGGATTACTAGTATGCCTACTTAATCTTCCTACTGCATATGCAATATCAGGTCTAGTACATGTCATAGCATACATCAAACTACCTATAACCCTAGAATACTCATTTTGAGCAACCACCCTACCGGTATTCTTGCTTAATTTGGAGCTTACTTCGAACGGAGTGCTTACAGGTGAACAATCAAATTTGTTAAAGCGTTTCAAAACTTTTTCTATATAATGAGACTGGGATATCATAAGTTTGTTTTCATTTCTAAGAATTTTGATGCCAAGAATGACATCAGCTTCTCCCAAATCTTTCATATCAAAGTTTTCTGATAAAAGTTTCTTAGTGTTTTGCACTTGTTCAAGATCGGTTCCAAATATTAGCATATCATCTACGTATAGGCAGATGATCACACCTTTTCCATTAACAAATAGGCTATAGACACATTTATCCGATTGGTTAATCTTAAAACCATTGGATAAGATTACTTGATCAAATTTTTGATGCCACTGTTTAGGAGCTTGTTTTAATCCGTACAAGGACTTAATAAGTTTACAAACCTTATTTTCTTGTCCTTGTATTACAAAGCCCTCAGGTTGTTCCATATATATTTCTTCTTCTAATTCACCATTCAAGAAAGCTGTCTTGACATCCATTTGGTGAATCACGAGTTTATATATGGAAGCTAAGGCAATCAAAATTCTAATGGTTGTTGTTCGTGCAACAGGAGCGTACGTGTCAAAGTAATCAATTCCTTCTTTTTGTGTAAAACCCTTGGCTACTAAACGTGCCTTGAATTTTTCCACCATGCCATCAATTCTCATTCTCCTTTTGAAAATCCATTTACTTTTGATAGCTCTTGTACCAGGTGGTAAGTCGACAAGTGTCCAAGTATTATTCCCTAAGATAGAGTCCATCTCATCATTTACAGCTTCTTTCCAAAAAGAAGAATCATGAGACTTCATAGCTTCTGAATATGTTTTGGGATCTTCATCCAAATTATAAATAATTGGATATACTCGTGTCGAATCATTTCGATCTCCCTCAACTAGATACATTTCAAAATCAGGTCCAAAGGTTCTTTGCCTTCTTTGATGCTTACTTCTTCTAGGTTCTTGAACTTGTTGATCCATGTTTGAATCGTTGTCTTCCCTTTCATTATTAATGGGAATTTTCGTAGACACTATTTTTTTAGAGAGTTCATGTGCCTTAGGAATTTTTTTGAACCTTTGTTCGTCAAATTTGGCATCTCTAGATTCAATGATAGTGTTAATTGATATTAAATCATTTGGTTCTATCACCATGAATCTGTATGCTTTGCTATTTTGGGCATAACCCAAAAATATGCATTCAATACCTTTGTCTCCTAATTTCCTTTTCTTGGATTCGGGTAATCGAACTATTGCTCGAAAGCCCCATATCCGAAGGTAATGTAACATTGGTGGTCGTTTGTTCCACAACTCATATGGAGTTTTATCACTCATTTTACTTGGGACTCGGTTAAGTATGTAGCATGCGGTTAGCAATGCTTCTCCCCAAAATCCAGAACTTAGCCCAGAGTATGACATCATGGAATTGACCATGTCCATGAGTGTACGGTTTTTCCTTTCCGCAATACCATTTTGTTGTGGTGTGTACGGAGCCGTAACTTGGTGAATGATGCTGGTAGATTCAAAATATCTAGGGTCATAGTATTCACCACCCCTATCAGTTCTTAGACATTTTAATTTGGTTTCACATTTAAGCTCTACTTCAGTTTTGAAGATCTTAAATTTTTCAAGAACTTCATCTTTTGAATGTAAAAGATATACGTAACAATATCGAGAATAATCTTCAATAAAAGTTGCAAAGTACTTTTTCCCTCCAAGAGATGGAGTTGCATGTAAATCACATTCGTCACTATGTACTAGGTCAAGAATCTTAGAAGTTCTTTGTATTTTAGGAAAAGGTTGTCTAGTTATCTTAGTATGCATGCATGTTTGACACGTATGATTTTTATATTTTAAAGTGGGAATTAAGTTAGACTTAACCATATTTTGTAAACATTTGAAATATACGTGACCTAATCTACTATGCCAAAGTAAGGAAGAATCAGAGTAAACAGAACTAGTAGAGATTTTATTAACATCATTCATAGGTACATCAGTGGATGCATTATTAGCATCACTTATTTCAGTCATAAGTACATCATTCACACTACTAGTAACAACATCTTTGATATTAAGTTTAAACATTCCATTTGTATGGTAACCAAGGCCAACGAACTTTCCACCTTTTGAGAGGATGAATTTATCCACTTCGAAGATGAGTTTGAATCCGTATTTGTTGAGGGCTGACCCGGAGACCAAATTCTTGCGAACATCAAGGACATGTAAGACATCCTTTAGGGTTAAGGTATTTCCAGAAGTGAACACCAACTGAATTTGTCCTTTTCCTTTCACTTGTGCAGTCGCATGATTTCCCATGTATATTATTTGGTTTGTACCTTCATATGTTTTGAACATGGATTCATCGTTGCACACGTGTCGGGTGGCGCCAGAGTCCACCCACCAGGATTTGTCTTCCTCGAGGGAGAATGCCTCGAATATCATGGCCACAAAGTTGTCAACTTTGTCTTTTCCTTTGTCTCCTTCTTTATCATTTTTTTTCTTTTTCAACAAGCGGCAGTCCCGCTTATAGTGTCCCGGTTTGTTGCAGTTGTAACAAACCACTTTTTCCTTGTTCTTTTTGAACTTGCCCTTTTCTTTTTCAAAGCGTTTCCTCTTCCCACCAGCTTTGGAAGTTTCTCGTTTTTCCTCCATCATATGGACCTTGGACGCGTCTTCGTTTGTCTTATTTACCAAACGATATTGTTCTTCAACTAGAAGATGCTTTCCAAGGTCTTTTAAGGACATATCGTCCTTACGATGTTTAAGATTTTTCTTAACATCTTTTCATGAAGGAGGTAATTTATCGATAATGGATGCAACTTGGATGGTTTCATCCATTTGCATGTTGTTTTGTGTGAATAAACTTAGAATGTGTTCAATCTCATACATTTGGTCCATAATTGGACGTGAGTCAGTCATTTTGTATGAATTAAATTTAGAAACGACGAATTTCTTACTTGTTGCGTCTTCATTGAAGTAGCGCTCCTCGAGTGCTTTCCAAAGTTCCTTTGCGGTTGCAATATTTTGATAGACATCAAAGAGGGGATCGGACATTGCGTTCAAGATATGTCCCCGACATATAAATTCATCATTCTTGAACTTGTGACGATCATGTGCTTCGGCCAGCGTTTCATTTTCACTTTCTACGGGGAGTGGTTTGGTGAGAACGTAGGAGACTTTTAGGGTTGCCAAAAGAAATTGCATCTTCTTTTGCCAACGTTTAAAGCCTCTACCATCGAAGCGTTCCAATTTGACGATGTCACAAGACATTTGTTGTAGATTCTTGGAAGCCATTGTTCTTGCTAAATTGCTTTAAGATTGTTGTTTCCGGATTTCCGACTAGCGTGTTACTACTACTTATCACTTCAAGGCGAGTAATCTCTTTCCTTAAAGCAATTTCGCCCCCACCGTTCTTTTGAACAATCGTGTTATGGGTTACCGAAAAATTGCCTCCCAAGATACAATGAAGCAACGTATGTAGCAATTATCAACACTACACGATGGTGGTGATAATCCGGATGAACTACCGAGTTATCGGGGGTTTCAAGACACTAAAATTATTAGTTCTATAGCACTATTATTTATAGCAATCGGTGTAACACCCCCGTTTTTTATATACGCAACGGAATACCAGTTTGGGGTGCTACTTCATGGTTCACAGTCATGAGAATAGAAAACGACTCAAAAAGAGACGTTTTTAATTAAAAATTGTTATCATTCATTTATTTAACATCAGAGTACATAATATAGGTCCCAGAGGGAGGTTCGAAAAATATGTTATAAAAGATACATTATTCATTGAATGATAACAACGTGGACACTCTTATTATAAAAAGAAAGTCCACAGCCACTCCGTGCCGATAGCCATACTCCTAGTTACCTGAGATAAACATGCTTAAAAAGTCAACACAAAGGTTGAGTGAATCTATAGTGTTTAAAGTAATAAATAGTTTGAACACAAGGTAAATAGTAAGGAAATCAGTTCAATCATAACTCAACATATTGCACTAAACCTCATGACACGCAATGCGTTAACAGTTTCCAGGTTCCACAAACATAATTAAATGAGAGTGGTCTTGCCCCCGAGTTTAAGAAATCAAATATAATGCATCTGCCTAACCGGCTACCACGAAGATATCCACCCGGTTAGTACAAATGGGTCGTCAGGCCAATAGATCTATTTACTATATTCGCGCTCACCCTGCGGGTGACTAATGGTGCATGATATGAGGGTCTTTCAATAAATACAATCACAATAATAAGGGACAGTTAGCCTAGTGCAATAACAATCAGGAAAATACTTGTGTTCGGTTTGATAGCATGTATCTCCCCACATATTTGGAAAACATGTAAATAAGAAAAGTGGGACTATAAACTCACCTGAACAGTCTGGATGGAAAACAAAGTTTAAACAAAGTTGATAAACGTCTCCGGCACGCAACCTTAGCAAAATTTTATGTCGACTTGGGTTTTTAGAGAACTAGGGTTTCGAAATAGGTTCACCAATGTGTCTAGCCTCCTCCTTGGCTTCCTTAGGGTTATTATGTGTTTATATGAGGGTTGTGAGGACAGAAATGAATGTGTATGGGGCTGTGATGGTGGATTCGATTGGTTTTTAGGGTCATGGAGTAGAAATGAAGTCTTGTACTTATAGAGGTGATGAGCTAGGGTTTTCTAGAGGATTATGCTACTAAGAAGATGTGTTCAAGAGTTGGTGGAGACAAGTGTGAGGAAGAGGGAGGGATTTCGTGGACTTTGAAGGAGAGGGTGAGGTGTTTTATCATAAACCACACAAGTATGTATTTCTAGAGGAGGGGGGATGTGGAGGCATGCTATTCTTTCATTTTGAAGTCTTAAGGTTTAAGTAAGTTCATGGTTTGGTTATTCACTCATAAGATTCGAACTATATTAGGGTAATTGGATGAGTTTGGTTCGAAGGATGCTTAAAGGGTTTGTACACTAGGCTTTAATGTATGATACTCTAGGGTTTTAGGTAAAATTAGGGTTTCTAGGGTTAGGGTTTAGTTAGTTATGATTTTTAGAATTCTAGGAAATAAATATGTTTATATCGAATTGTATATATAAGTGAGAAAATGATTTTGTGCTTTATGAAGTTGTACTATAGCTTTAACAAAGTTGTACTAGGGTTAGGAAAATATGAAAAATATAATTTTAATTATTTCTTAATTTTATATAATTTTATATGATTTTTATTAAGCTTTAGATGTTTATAAATGAGTTTTTAAGATTTTGTGCATTGGAGGGTTGTACCTTGAGTTTAAGGAGTTGTACATTTATTAAATAACTTAATAAATTATTTTTAGAAATTATTGTGTAAAAATATTACAAAGTATGCCTTTTAAATAATTTTTAAAGTTTATATAAGGTTTTTAGTTATATTTAGTTTTTATGCTTTAAAGGCTTGTACTTTAGTTTAGAAGATTTGTACTTATATATTTTATAAAAATATTAATTAGGGTTTGTGATTTTATTACATATAATAATAGTTTTGTGAAATTAGGGTTTTATCGGGAGTTATAGTGGAATTAGGGTTTTTATGCTTTAGATACTTGTACATTAATCAGATAAATTGTACTTTAGTATTTCTTAAGGTTTGGTTATTTATGAATGTTGTTATAGTAGTTTAGGGTTTCATAAAACTCTTATCTATTAAGAAACGTTCAGTTTTAAATGTATGTTAACGAAATAACGTAAAGTGGTAAATGGGATCTCATAAAGTTTTAGGTCAAGTATGTTTATATAATTAAATACTAAATCAGTTTGAGTTGCGAGCACGTTTATCGGGGATGAGATAACAGTTAAAATAAAAAAAATAAAAAAAAAATTTACCCGTAGAAAAGGATAAGTACTTTAAGTGATAGTTTATTTATTGTGGGATTTTCACAGTGGTTACAATCGGGTATATTGGAAGAAAGTTTTTGTATGTGTTTGTTTTTGGTTTTGGATCATCAAAAACGCTAGAATAATAGCCCTATATATAGGCATGCTCGTGACCATTGAAATAGTCACAATGGTTCACCAAAAGGTGCAATTAGTGACGGTTTAGCGACGACTTAGCGACAGAATAACCGTCGCTGACGGCCACTGGTTCAAATAGTCGCGATGGTTCGCTCAATGATGCCTTTTTAACAGAAATAACCGCCACCTTTGACGAATAGGCGCGTCTAATTGATATGATGGTTCATTAGCGACGGTTTTGTGACAGAAAAACTGTCGCTAATTGCCATTTCGTTGGTCACTACCAAAACACAACAAAACCCTTAACTTCCTTCCTAAGACACAACCCAAAAAGACTTATGTTTGTTTTGAAAATAATTACCCAACAGATTAGAAACTGAAATACTTATAAACATCACAAATTTTACCATATTAACATGACATACCTTCTTTTCTAAGTTTTCTCTTTTTAAGATACCACATTAGACTGGGACAAAAGATAACTAAGAAGATCCCAATAACAATGGGAGCCCAAATCCAGTTTCTAGCCTTTCCTGTGTATAATGTCGATCTGGTGTTAGATCTTGAGGCCATATAATGTCTCAAATTTTATAAGCAACATTATTAAACTCATAATACTTCAATATTTATGCCATCTAAAGTGAATGTGAGCTTCACTCTATAGTTATCAAAAGTAGAGGTGTAATAATCATCAGGTAGGTAACGGGTCAAAACAGGTATTGTCAATGTGGGTTCGGTTGGGTTGGGTCGACCCAAATTGGAACATTTACTTCCAAACAAACTTATAAATGATTAGTGTGTCAAGTATGATATGAAAATTTCAATAAGAATCAAGATTACAGATAAAATGATGTAAGACACTTTATCATTTATGCATTTAAAATTAGGGGTGGCAATTATCTGCATGACATGAAATACGACACGAACCCGACACGAAGTACAAGTTTGGGTTGAGGATAAACAAGTTTGGTTAAAAATATGTCAACCCGTCTAACCCGTTTAATAAACAAGTCGTGTTTGGGTTGAGTAAGTATTAAACAGGTCAAACCATAAATTCGTTTAAGTGTATAAGCCTCTAAAAATAAAATATATAACTTGCGTTTTATGCTAGACTTGGATTACATGTATTTTTATGTACTTAATATGAGTGAATTACGATTATAACTCACATTTCATTGAAATTGTCGTATTGTTATTTGTATGTTATTTTTATCATTTTTTAGATCCTTATATTACGTATCATTTTTGTATTTAAACTAGTTAAATCGACAAACCACCAACCTTATTCACCGCTTGACCTAATTACTTAAACAGGTTAAACGAGGTACAAACGGTTTACACGTGTTATGCAGGTATGGGTTAGGGTTGAGTTTCTTGCCACAATTAATAAACGGGCCGTGTTTGGGTAGAGGTTATACTAACCCGCAACGCACGGACCCGAATAGGTCAACCTGAACATGACTCGATTGCAACCCCTAATTAGTATACACTTTGGGCTACTTTTGACGGCACTATATTAGATTACAAAAAATATTACCTGTTTGACCCGTTAGAGATGAAAATGACACGAATTAACCCAATCTAAGTAAATGGGTCGATATTGCTACCTCTATATCAAAGCAGAATATAGAAATTTAGTTTACCAACATATCTCATTCTAACAATAATGCAATAATAACCAAATTTTTATAAAAATCTTTTTCATGACGCTTGGTTCAGGTGGATCTAATGTTGTTGGTAAGTTCATCTTTATTTTGTATTTGATCTTATGGGTTTCAGTTTTTCTTAAAAAAGATTCATTCTTTTGGTATAAAGATTGTTGATTATCAATGGGTTTTTATGTTTTTGGAGTTGATTGTGTTTTGGTGATGTTTGAATTTGATTAAGTTAATTTTAACAAAATTAACCCAATTTAAAAACTCAAAATCACCACAGTAATTCAAAATCAAAATCAAAATCAAAACAAAACCCTAATTCAAAATCACCACAGTAGCATTCTTCACTCAATCATCATCGATTTCGTATCCCGGTACTTATCAAAACCCATATGTGTTTTTTTTAATTCTTTCAGTTGTGGGTTTTGTTCTATGTTTAATTTGTGATAATCGTGCCAAAGAGGGCGGGCAATTGCAAGTTGCTTCCCTCTCCTTTGGTTCTTCGGTGGGTTTGTTTGCGGTCTCCTTCTCATCTTGAGACGGGGGTTCCTTGTTTTGTTTTCTTGGGGGATATTTTTCGGTTTCATATGGGTCCGGCGATGGGGAAGCACCTTGCTTTGAAAGGCACTGATGGAGGTGCTGCTGCCAGCTCCAGCGGGGTGTGGTTGTGCCCCTTTAAGGAGTTCCATGGTTGTAAAGATGGTAAGCCTGGTTCTGGAGGTTACAACAGACTGATCCCACACCTTCAGCAGTTCCATTTCAAGGATGATGAGTGCAGGGATTTCTATAAGGAAGTGCTTTGCAGAGACTTTGATCTATTTTCCAGGGTTGGGGAAACCCTGCAGACTTTTGGGTGTTGGTTATGCGGGAGATGTATGAGGACGCACGCCTTTAGTAGAGGGTGCCACCATCCCGATGGTGTTTTCACATTCTCTGGGGTTTCTGGGTCAACTGGGGATTGCATTGTAGGGATTCCGATGCCTAGGGACCCTGGAATGGAGCCTGAACAAGAAAAAATGGATGGAGTGGTGGGTGGCGTCACCCTCCTGGACCGGGTTTTCTCTCTCCCGGTTAGGACTGTTAAAAGCATCCCCCCCAGTTGTCTTATGGCTTTTGCGCATGCTTTAACAGGTGCCATTCGTAGGGTTGTGGCCTCTCCGGGTTCTGTTGAAAACTGGGCCAAGCTTTTGCTTTTCCCTCGTTGTACTCTCAAGGTTGTTACTCCGTCTTCTAGGCAGGAGAGAAGGTCTGGGAACCGTAAGTCCTTGCAATGCGACAGCATTCGACAGGCTTTATCTATGTGGAAAGATGGTTCTGGTTTTGCGGATTTGGTTGCGTTGCTTTTTCCCGATGGAGGAGGAGGGGTCCTCCCTGCGAGGCCAGCGTCAGCGGAGGGATCCGATGAGGTCAACCCCAACGTCAGGCAGTGCCTTAGGAAGGTTAGTGATGGTCACTTCACTGCAGCGGTTAAAGTGTTATGTTCCAATGGGGTGGCCCCCCATGGGGAATCTACCATGCAAGCTCTTATTGACAAGCACCCCATTGTGCCGCCTCCCAATCTCCCCTCCCTACCCCTGACCCAACCGGCCTTAACTGTGGAAGATGAGTGCGTTTACCGGTGTGTGAAATCGTTCCCGAAAGGGACATCTTGTGGGCGTGATGGCCTGCGGGCTCAACACTTGATGGACGCCCTTGGTGGCGAAGGGACAGCTACGGCGTCTGGGTTGCTAGCTGCCATCACTGAGTTGGTTAATTTGTGGCTAGGGGGTTGTGCCCCAAGGTGCTCGCAGAATATATTGCTTCGGCTCCCCTCACTCCGTTGCTTAAGCCTGACAATGGAATCCGCCCTATTGCCGTTGGGGCCATATGGAGGAGACTGGTCTCTAAGGTGGCCATGAAGAAAGTGGGGAAAGAAGCTGTTAAATATTTAGGGGACTTTCAGTTTGGGGTTGGAATTCCAAATGGGGCGGAGGCTGTGCTTCATAGTGCCAACAGGTTTCTCGATTCGTTCCATGATGATGGCTCGCTTGCTATGCTTACGGTTGATTTTTCTAACGCTTTCAACGCTATTGATCGCACTGCTCTGTTACGGGAAGTTCATTGTCACTGCCCTTCCATTTTCCCATGGGTTCAATTCCTGTATGCTCAGCCAGCTAGGTTGTATGTGGGGAATGAGCGTCTTGGGGCCTACGTTGGGGTTCAGCAAGGGGACCCTTTGGGGCCCTTGCTCTTTGCTTTAGCTTTACACCCCCTCGTGCTAAAGGTACAGGATAACTGCGACCTTCCCTTCCATGCTTGGTACTTAGATGACGGGACGATTATCGGGGATTCTGTTCAAGTGGCTAAAGCGCTTGACATTATTAGCTTGGAGGGGCCATCTCTAGGGCTCCAGCTCAATATTAGAAAAACTGAGGTTTTCTGGCCATCGTGTGATGGGGGGAAGATCCGGCCAGGTCTATTTCCTAATGACAATTGGCAGACCGGAGCGGGGGGTCAAACTGCTCGGGGGGGGGGGGGGGGGGCAGTCAGCCGCGACGCCGGTTTCATAAGTGATCTATCTGCTAAAAGGGCGGCGCGGGCTGTTGACCTCATGGGGCTCCTCCCTAGATTGCGGGATCCCCAAAGCGAGCTTCTATTGCTTAGATCATGTATGGGTGTGGCCAAGTTGCTCTTCGGTTTGCGTACCTGCCAGCCTCCCTTTGTGGAAAATGTTGTTTTCTGTTTCGACAAAGGCCTCCGGGAGGCCATAGAAGATATTGTTGTCTGTGGGGGGGGGGGGGGGGGGGGCGTTTTTTGGGGACCTCCAGTGGCGGGTTGCTACTTTGCCGCTTCGACTTGGTGGGTTAGGCCTCTCCTCAGCCCGGGACGTGGCTGCCTATGCTTTTGTGGCTTCCAGATCCCAGTCCTGGGGGCTGCAAGATCACATATTACGTAACAGTGGGGTTGCTCACGTTGACACGGATTATTCTGGTGCTATTGACCTTTTACAACGATCCCTTCCTGACTTTGATATTGGCGGTTTCTTTAATAAGGACACCGCCCCCAAGAAGCCACAGAAAACTCTGGCGAATGCTCTTTATAGCCGAATAGCACAAAGTTTGGAGGAGGATTTTCGTCTGTCCGCCCGTCAGAAGGCCGTCTTGGAATGCCTGCAAAAGCCTCACGCCCAGGACTTCCTTACTGTGTTACCTATCGAAGGCTTGGGGCAACGAATGTCGGCAGTAGAGTACAGGGCAATCCTTAAATACCGGATGATGATACCCATTTTCCCCAATGATGAAAATTGCCCGGTCTGCCGCAAAGCATGCCTTGATAAGTATGGGGAACATGCGTTACATTGTAAGGAATTGCCAGGGTTTAAATATCGGCATGATTTTGTCCGGGATGCATTGGCAGACATCCTTAGAAGAGCGGGGATCTCCGCAAGAAAAGAGGCGTCAGTTAATTTTCTCACAGACCCCGCGGAGGGGAGATCCACCTTGCGCCCAGCAGACGTCTTAGTTTTTGGTTGGGAAGGTGGGAAACATGCGTGTGTTGATCTTACCGGGGTGTCCCCCCTAGTTGGGCTTCGGGATAGTGGGTTTGTGGCCGGTCAAGCGGTCATGAGAGCTGAATCCAAGAAAGTGGAAAAGCACGCTAAAGCATGTGAGGATAATCAGCATGTTTTCGTTCCCTTGGCCTTCGACACGTTCGGTTCCTTGGCATCGGAGGCGGTGCGGTTTTTGGCTCGGGTTCAGCGAGTAGTGCACAGCAACTTCTCCACCCCCCAAGGGCGGGGGTTTGTATTTAGCAGATTGGGATTTTCTATTCAGAAAGGGGTGGCGGCGCAGCTTGTTGCCCTCCTACCTACCATCCTTATGTAATTTACCCCTTATGATATATATAAATAGCTTAAATTTGGGTTTAAAAAAAAAAAAAAAAATAAAAAAAAAAATAAAAAAAAAATAATAATGCTTATTTACCTTTACTCGTAGTTGGAGAAATAAGCACATACTTATTCGATGCAGCTACCCCTTGAACATTGACCGTAAAGTTATTGACAGAATTGGTTCCAGTCCATGTTCTACAGCCAGTTCCATTACTACTACCCCTTTCAAACCCCAAACAGCTACAATCATTCCAACATCTCATCATACAATCACTAAGGATTAGGCTTGCATTACTATCAAATGAATTGCTAGTCATAGCCGGAGAAAAATCCTTCATTTCAAGAAATATATCATCATCACTCCTACAGCAAGGCAAGTTAGAACTTGCAACACACCCGATATCTGACTCATACCCGTAACAAAATTCAGGACTCCATAAAGAAGAGCTATCACCATCTAAATCTGCCCATTGGGTTTTAGAGTCCACATGGGCATAACACCATTAAAGCCACGATAACTAAAATATCTTTCTTCGTTATTGTACACATAACTGAGATTGTACCAATATTGGCTAAAGGGGTTGTTCAAACTCATGTACTCAAATGTTTGATTATTCAGATAATCCCCACTAGTCCAATATGGATTCCCACGTTGTCGAATCATTAATCTTTGAGAACTTTCCCCATTAGGCTCCCAACTCAACGTAAAAGCACCTGAATCAGGGCTGTCAACGGTGAACCAAGACGTTAAGTTCCAAGTCTGACCTGTTCTAAGGTCAGCCCCAAGTTTCATACCTGGTAAAAGTACATTGGTAGGATGATCAAAACTCTGCCGGATAATGCTATTATCTGTTTCATTCCTCAACTGAAAGTTACCAGTGTCTTCAAGAGACGCAATCAAGTTAGAATCAGGACCCGATTGATTATCAGATATATTTACTAGAGTTGTTCCTCCAGAAGATATGATCAGTTTGCTAGTATTGGGATTGAACATAAGGATGCTAGAATTTGATATGATCGGTATCGATGGGTTAGCTACCCTTACTCTCCTAAGCTGATCATCGTTAGTATACCAAATTCCTAAGAAGTAAAATTTGTCGCGGGTATGGTGAAGAAGCCTAGCGTGAAGTTGTTACCTGGCGAAACGAGCTCAGATGAGATGTTGAGTTGGTCGCCAAGTGTGATCGTTGAAACACCCTAAGCAGGATTGGTGAATAAGTTGGTACATAGGATTGTTAAGATGATGAGAGTAATCATTTTTGTTAACACTTGTTCAATGTGTTATTTTTTATGTGGTTATGTTTGAATATTGGACTTTTTATACTTATGGATGCTATTGACAATTTGTTATCAGCCGTCAACATAGATTTTTGAATACTGGACTTTTCTACTTATGGACCCTTATACTTACGTTTGAATATGGATTTTTATACTTAATTATGTTTGAATATTGGACTTTTATTCTTATGGATGCTAATGATATTTCTCTTTAGTTAAAAAAGTTTGAATATTTCAATGGTTGAATATGAGTTTGAAATTCTACGACTGTCTAGTATATTTGTTCATCTGAAAAATATATATGAGAATTTGGACTTTTTGTTCAAGTTTTTCGATATATTTAAGTCCTTTAAAATTGTTATCATTTTCTTTAAAGCAGAAAAGGATATTCATTAAATAACGACAAGGCAAGGAGCTAGAAAAAGTACTAAGAATTTTGTTACTTTCTTTTTTGGGGTGTGTGGGTGTTTAAGTTATTTGCTATCAATTTTGGTTTGTGTTGAATTAAGTTGGGCTAAATATAAAATATGTGTGTGTATAAATTTAAGAGGAAATTTTTAAAATTTTAATAATATATTTAGAATAATTGATTGAAATTATTATTGTTAAATGTTTTAAAGCTAATTTAATATATTGGCAGGTAGATGTTCTTATGATGTCAATCTTAAGAATACACATTATACAAACGAGGATTTGAGCCCGCGCGTTGCTGCGGGAGGTTTGCTTATGCATTTTTCATTGCTGTTTTGCAGTCTGTGGACTTGTAAAATGCAGTAATGGACAAAAGAAACTTTCATACAGCTAAGATATATATATATATACATATATTACAAAAGGAAAACATGTTTTGTTACATGTTATAGGCTTTTGCAAAAGAAATATATGTTTTGACACATATTTGGTCTGATAGAGCCAAATATTGTGCAAAACATAGTAATTACCTAGTTTAACTATACATGATCATAGCAGATTTGCATACCAAGACAGACCAGTTTTCGGTAATTTTACAACGGAAGTAAACCGTCTTAGTATTTACAGGAACATCGTCTATCACAAAAGTTGGATGTCTGCGACTGCTATGATTATTTTAAGTTCATTTTGATTTCTGCGTTTCAACATTTTTGGATTTTGGAGCCTCTTCTGTTGAGCTTTCTGTTTCTGCTGCATGAATAAAGATCTCAGATTCATTAGGCAATAATAAGATTTAATTAAGACATGCAAGGAATACAAAAGTGGTAAATAAGATACACTGTTAAGCTGTAACTTAATAATGTTTGATGCTTTTGGATTTTGAGTCTGGGCAATGTTTTAGACAGCTAGGCACATTTGTTGTGTACTAATGTATCTTTTTATTTTTTTTTCTTGAAGGAAAATATGCAACTTGATAGATATTCTGGTTGTTGCTTGCAGTGTGACAATGAAATAATGAAGTTGTCTTATTTTGTTTTTTTCCTTTTAGTAGAGAATCTTGTAAGTCTTTTTTCCTAGATTGGCTGGTGTTAACCGTGAGAGGCTTAGTTCGGTAGAGTATCTAAGAGATGTGCAAGCAAAAGATGAGCAGAAACTGCTGCAGCTGCGCTTAATAGCAACTGAATTGGGGCTAAATGCGCGCTGATTATAAGATATTTTAATAAATAAAAGCGAGAATTTCAGTTAAGTGAAGGTGTGAGTGTTACCTTTTTGTTTCTTTTGATCATGAGCTTGTTCTTGAAAAAGCGGTCGCTTGATTGCTTTGTTCTTGATTTCTCTGGTTTTCACTTCTTCTGAATCTTGTTGATTTGTTATTGTGAGAATTGTTGGGGGTGTTGCTGCTTTGTATTCATAAATAATTAGAAAATGCATATGTATATCTTATCTTTGAATAATAGAAAATATTATAGAAAATGGTCGTACCTAGGTTTGCTTCTGTTGCTGTAATTGTTGCTTCATTACGTTTTTTCTTGTTAAAGACTTGATTAAGAATGAAGCTTGTTGTTTTGGCTGTTGTGTTGTAATGGATTTGGAAAACATTTTTCTCGCCTTCAATTGCCAATATCTCTGGTGGTATTTCTTGTGGATCTGATGCTTTGTGATTTGTAACTAATTGTGGACATGAATATCCTGTTACGTCATCTGCTGCGGGTGTAAAGAAAGTAACTTCTGCTGTTGCAGATGGATCAGTGATGAAGGCTTTGAAATTATACCTGTGCAGTATTGAAGGATTGAAAGAAGTGTTATTTTTTATTGTATTTTTTTTTTTGATTTCGTAAGTTTGTATAATGGGGGGTGATAATATCATGTACCTGTATGATGGTTCACGTTGCCTTCCATGGTTCAAACAACGGTACACTCCATTATCTTCTTTGACTTTGGAATTACATTCGTTGCAAGCCATGTAAAACCAATCTTTTTTGACGTTGATGCTCGTTATCGTTGCTTCGGTTGTGAATTGAACTCCCTGGAAATGGACATGCAATTAGTTACTTATTACCTATTTGATTTTTTATCAGAAGTATGTGTTATGTTTTGCATCTATTGTTGATGTATTTGGTTGAGTCATAAAAAATTTACCTTGTAACTGTCTGCGGGCTGTCTTAAAAGTGTCTTCAATGGAAATCTGTTGCGAAATTTTTCTTTTTCAATATCTTCATATGGTGTCTTGCAAATCTGTAATGGTGGATTAACAACATGCTTTGCTCTATACCTGTCTCACATTGAAAAGTTGGAATTGATCTGTGTTTGTAAGTGTTTAGATAAACATGTTGGCATTTTCAATTTTGGGTTTCAAGATTCTTACTGTTCTCGTGATTGTGTAGCTTCTGGTATGTCTGGGTTCAAGTAACAATATGTCGCGGATGTTGCTGTCAGTTGGTAGTCTGCAAAAATAGTTTTTGACATCGAGTTAAGAATTTTATATTTGCATGTAAAGTTAATTTAAAATTTGAATGCAATACCTCTGTATTTCGACACGCGGCAGGAGCTGACTGCAATGATAATTGGTTTTTCCATTGTATCAAGGTCTGCTTGTCCAAACTTTCTTGCCGTTTCGTCCCACATGGTGAATTCAACAACATTACCGCTGCGATACAACCAATTCATTAAAGATATAAAAAAGGAGCTAAAATATTGTTTTGTGACAAAAGTATTTGGTTTAAGTGCATGTACTTTAGATTTTCTATATCGACTTTTCTATACACAGTTTCGTCTTCGTTTGGACCTCCCTTTTTTTTGAGCTCACCAACTGAACCTAGGCATCCTATGTAATCTGTAAGTAAATGAGTTTTAGAATTTTAATATTTTGCTATATTGTAAAAAGTTGAGAAGTGAAACATGACCTGTCAGTATTGGATATTGCATTTTCCCAGTTGCATCTTCTTTAGGAATCCTGGTATGAAGTTGATTGTATGAAATGAAGTCAAAGTAATGATTTGGAATACTTGTTGTTGTTGTAAGTTCAAACTTTGTAATCCTTCCGAATCTGAGGCTTGTTTTGTTATTAATGGTTTGCTGATAAGGGTTGGTAGGTTCACAGATGAATTCGGAGAATTTGTAGACTGAACCCACATTAATTTTTGGGTCGAAATAATCAATATCTCTGATATTCATATTTGCTTGTATTGCGTTGCCCTGTTGATAGTCATATGATGTTAGAGAAAGTTCAGTAGTTAATGTGATTTGTTTATATGATATTAGTTATTACATACCTCTCGATCTATCAAGATACAGCATAGTCCAGTTTGAGTTTTTCTTCCACTTTTTTGATAAGTTGTTGCGATCCATTTCCTGTAAACGCGAGCTTCAAGTATTTTGTCATATGATGTCGGTTGGAGCTCTGCAATTGTTACTTCTTGCATTGCAGGAACAATTGCAAGTGTTTCTTCATCAGATGTAGACTGAGCTGCTTCAATGGAGGAGGCATTTGTTGAGTCTTGTAGAGCGCCGGTAATTGCAAGTGTTTTGTCATGCGTTGTTGATTGCTGTTCAGTAGATGTAGTGTCTTCCATTTAACTGTCAAGAGATATAAAAGAAAGTGAGGTTGAA
The DNA here is from genome assembly GCA_021014915.2 of Artemisia tridentata subsp. tridentata. Taxonomy (NCBI): domain Eukaryota; kingdom Viridiplantae; phylum Streptophyta; class Magnoliopsida; order Asterales; family Asteraceae; genus Artemisia; species Artemisia tridentata. Next base: position 59,756,639 of record CP139505.1, read on the forward strand.
GCTGAAACTGAAAAGTGTTAATAATACATATATATATCGTTGAAATAAGATCATAAGTTGATATACAATATGGCAATTTTGTATAGTAAATTTACCTATATGTAATTACTGTGATAGTACTTTTATGAATGCAAAAGAGAGTGAGACAAAAAAAAATATGCACACAGAGAGAAGGAAAGTAAAAATTATGCACATATATAATATATACACATAAAGCAAGCAGGCAAACTTAAAGTTGGTTGACATGTATTTTTCTCAGAAAGTCTTTGTAAACTATGTTTTTTGTAACATTTGGTGGTGAATTTTCTTGTTGTTTTATAAGAATTTTTAAACCGTGTGGGGAAGTGGCTCTAGACAGAGCCACATACAATTGGCCATGGCTAAAGATCGGTTCTGGCAGATATATGCCAATTTTGTTTAGGGATTGCCCTTGGCTTTTGTTGATTGTCATAGCGTAACAAAGCTTTATAGGAAATTGGGTTCTTTTGAATATGAAAGGAAGGTTGGGATCTTTATGAACTAATGTGATTCTGTGTATGAAAACCTTTTCACCAACTTTTGTACCAGTAATCATCTGCGCTTCAATAAGCTTTGACATCAAATGTGTGACTATCATCCGTGTACCATTGCATAAACCGGCTGCAACATTCACATTTCTTAGTAGCATGATTGGCGCGCCTACTTTTAGCTCAAGTTGATGTGGAGGAAAGCCAGAGAATTTAAATGTGTTTAAATGCTCAGCCGGGTACAACATTTCTGTTTCGGCTCCAGTGTTTCCAGATGGTATTATTACATCATAACTTGCATAGGTTGTCATGTCATGTTCAACCATCGAGAGTACCTTTGTATTTATAAGGTCTGCAGTATCATTTTTGGGACATACAATGGCTTTTTGTTGAAGAGTTGTTGCTGAAGGTGTGTGTAATGTGGGCTGATCATAAATGAATTGTATGAGATTGAGCAAACCTTCATCGTTATCTTCAATGCAATACCTTGTTGGAATATGAATCCATGACGCATCTTCTTCATCTTCTCCTACACTGTCTCCAACTACACCATTTCCAACGTCAAGAAGCCATGAGGCAAATGAATCAGCTGTACTCTTTTCTTCTTCACTGAGATCTGCTCTTAATAACCTCATGTTCTCTTTAAGTGTCAGGAGACGAAAATATGGCCAAAGATATGAATTTGCAATAGATGACGCTATAAGTTCCATTTTTGGTGCACCTTTTTTTACAGGAAGTGTTTGCCTAAAATCCCCCCCTAAAATGATTGATTTACCTCCAAAGAACACCGCTGGTGCATCAAGCAAGTCTCTTAAAGTTCTATCCAATGCTTCAAAACATCTCCGATCATTCATAGGCGCTTCATCCCATATAATGAGATTTGTTTCTACCAATAATTTTCCCAACTGAGTGTTTTTTTTAACTTTACACAATGTTTCTTCCGTTAATTCAAGCGGCAATTTGAATCTTGAGTGGGCTGTTCTACCTGCGGGAAGAAGCAAAGAGGCAATGCCTGAAGAAGCGACTGCTAACACTATGAAGCCCTCTGAACGTAAAGCGCTAATGATGGTTTTCCACAGGAAAGTCTTACCTGTTCCACCATGACCATAGACAAATATAAGTTCTTGCCTATTTGCTGTGAAAGCATTCATAATAAGGTCATATATTTGTCGCTGATCACCGTTCAACTTTGGCACATTTTCTTCTTTTTCTTGTTTCAATTCTTCGCGGTTGTAATTCTTTTCTTCCATTAGAAGCCTATTCTCTAATTCATGAAGCAATTTCTTTGGAGGTGTTGGTAAACCAAATTCTTTCAATGATTTGCCTAAACCATTTAAAAGTACTTGAAGCTCAAATAGTATGTAATCTTTTAATTCAGGCTCATTCACATAATAATCTCTAATTCCAACAGCCCGTGACACACTTTTCGGTATGTCGTGGCCCATCTCTTTCCAGTATTTATTCCATAGTTGGATAGGATTAACGACTTCACAGTAAGTTAGAATATGAACAAAGACAGACCGCAACTCTGATGATGATGCAGAAAAGCATGCCTCTTCAAGTGCTGTGTCCCATTCTTTGTCATCACCAAGAAGGCCCAACGCTTCACATGCAGCTCGGTATGTGGGATACAACACTTGATTAACTTTTCTGACTTCCATAAATCCTTTGCATCCTTTTTGGTGGCAAAGAAGCATTCTAAAGTAGAACAGCTCACCTGAACTTGGATGTACATACGTCAATCGACCAACAGATGATTGTGTGGTTTTTCTACGTTGCCAAATTTTCTTGTCTTGATACCACACGAATTCTGAAGGAAATTCTAAGTAAGTTAAGTGGCGACCGTCTTCATTATTAGCATTGTAAGCAAACCACTCTGTGAGTGTAGTAACTTTTCGATCACGACGACTAACCACTGATTCTAAGTTATCGTTGTCGCGAAAAGTGACATGTTGCATATTTTCTAGATGCACCGAAAGTATCTGAACAGCAGGTTCTCGGACGTGTATTTTAAAATTTAGAATCCTCCACATTGCTTCTTCAGGACATATAAAGCGACCATCTTGGAAATTCTGGATTTCATCTATCTGTGAATGCTGATCGTTTGAAGAAGCATATGTCTCACCAATGGATCTAGTAACCTTTGCAAATATCCGATCGGTGCCTTTTGAAATATATTTAAATAGATACTTTATCAGCATGCTCCAACCACAGTATTCAACATTTATGTGAGCTTCGAATGCCAAACATAAAGCCCGATTGTATGGCACAACATATGTGTTGTCTAACTTCATCTGCCTTTTAGTTGTGGATACTTGTGTTTGCCTTCTCTGATAATGCACCTGACCATAGCTGTCAAAAAAGGTTTGTGCATTGTATTTTTTAGGGAAATTTTTGGTGCAGTTTGTGCCCTCCATACAGGGTGCATTCAGATTAGCTGATCCACATGGTCCATGAATCATCATGTTTGATACTATTTTATACCCTTGAGGATCAATTACTGGATCTGGCAACTCTGCGGAAATATATCGGTCAACATCTTGTGCGTCTTGTATTTTGTCAGCTGAGCTAGTCCAAACCAACGTATGACAATGTGGAAGGCCACGTTTTTGAAATTCAATCGTATACAAAACTGTTGCAAGGAAAAAAGGTTTATTAAAATTAGAAGAACTTAATGTTCACATTTGTCTTGAAAATCAACTTATAAAGAGGTATGGATAATAGCTTAAGTAGACTTAAAGTATTTAATGCAGTAACAATAAACATACATTGAAAAAAAAATATATTACGCACCTCCGATGACAGATCCAAATGGGCGTTTGTTTTTGAGAAAGTTGATGAAAGCTTTTATCTTTTGTTCAAAAACTCGACAAACCACGTCTGCTCTATCCGAAGTTGTCAGCTGTGGATACTCTGCCATATATCTTTGAATCTCTGGCCAATTGATGTTGCATGTGAATGTTATGAAAAATTGTGGATTACCAAGTTCTCTGCAAATCGCTAGTGCATCCAAATAATGACTATACATATAAAGCGGACCACCTGTGAAAGACGAAGGAAGAATTATTCTTGAACCAGCTTCAGAACCGTCACGATCTCCTCTTGAAACAGCATCATATAGTCCTGATAAGTAGTCACCTCTAATATCACTTTGATGCTTTCTATAAAAATCCATTCTACTTTGCTCAATACAACAGTATACACTTACAACGTATTGCTGGAAAAGGCGTCCTGTTCGGAATAGTAGACCATATAAATCAGGTCTTGGATGCAGCTGGTATGTATAAAACGCGTTCAATGAGACACGCCTTGATCTTTGAGAGGGGTCTGCAGATTTTAATGTTAACCCGGTGTGAAACCCAGGTTCACCATAGATGAATATCAGCGGAAATTGCAATGACATATAAGATTGATGGAGTTTGTTAATTCTTTGTGGTTGACCGCCCTTGTATTGAATAACGACATCGTAGTTTGATTCACTTTCAGGGCCACTGTCGAAGACTATTGCTGCAACATTATTAGATGTGGGTAACTCATAGCCGCGTGCCTTTCCACCGTTGTAAAGCTTTAGTTTAAATTCAGGTATATTTGTTTCGTTGCACAAATCTCTTGCAGTTCTTAATATCTGGACTAACTTATTGTGAGCATCCAAGAACTCAATCAAACCCCGTACAATTTCAGGATCCAACGTGGCTTGTTCAGAAGGTTCAAAATGGCTCATCCTATTCTGCACTTCATTTTTAGTGTCGTAAATATACAGCTGCAAGAACCGTGGTGTATCATTGTCGTTAACAGGACAAAGTGAACCAATCCAATGATAGATTTGACCTGATACTCTAAACACATAAGGCCCTCGCCCATCGTTCACCGACTTGTCAATGTTGGCACCAAATGAAGTCATTGCAAACATTTGGTTATAAGCTCTGATGTTGTCCATGAAATTTCTGTTTGAAAGAAGTTCTTTAATATACTGAGGAGGATCCGGTTGATGGTCCATAATGAATCTTCCATGCCCACAACACAGATGGTATTCTGTTGTTGTGCTGGTAGAATCTCTTTTAACACGTTCTTCATACCAAAAAGCTGCACCACAATGGCGGCATCGTTCGTTACAGTCTCCTAAATCCTCATATGAAGAAGTTGTATCTGCACAAAGCATTTTTTTTAGCATATGAATAAATATGCTTGTATATAAGAATTGTTAGATAAAATGCTGTTTTTGCCAAAAGTATGAATGTTGATAAATGAAGACAGGTGGTTACCTGAATTTGGCGGAACAGTTGGTTTTTGAATAACTGGTGTTGAAGAAGATGCAAAAGTGTTGAGTGAATTATCTGCGCGTAAACGTTGCCGTGCATTATGTGTTCTGCCTCCAGTTCTTCGCTGTGATGTAAAAGTCTGACCACTCTGGTGGTGCAATCTTTTTATAGACCTATCTTCAGAAAGTTGTTCCTGATGTGAAACATCAGTCACTGAATTTGAATGATGGGTCACTGCATAAACATTAAGAAACTGAAAAAAATTAAAAAGCATGCCTTAAAAAAAACAAATAATAATAAAAAATAAAGAATTTATTTATATATTATGGAAAAGTTTGTATTTGATAGACAGTAAATCAATATATTTGCATAAAATGTATCCAATAAGTTTATCCACCATTTTGCAAATTGGTTGCTAAAGCAGTCATGGTCATTTGAGCTTCTGCTAGACTATTTTTGTAATGGCAATTTGTAATAAAAGATGTGCTATTGATATGCAACTGATAATGTGCGTTACTTACACAAACATAAGTCTATTAATTTGGTTCTTATATTTGGCTATTTAAATTACACAAAGTAACTGCGGAAAACCAAAGACACTGACCTTCGCCCTGGCCAATATCACATGATTTTAAACAATGGCTAGTATTCAGGGTTGCACTTTGATTGTCCTCGGTCTCATTGACTCTTTTTGATTGACAAAAATGATTTTGAATATGCGTCTGGTCTTTAGAGGTCACGGTCAATTTCACAGATGCCAAATCGTTGTTTGGTAAAGTGGAGTGTGAAGCTGGTAGGTGAACATTGGGTTTGACATTCCGAGTATTACGTCGATGTGTTTCTGCGCTATCATGAACAACAGCATCTGACTTTCTTTTGTGGCCACCATTTTTTGATAACATTGAAGATTCACCTGTACAAAATAAGTATGAATATGATTTTGACAATTGATACATGGTATTGACAATACGACAATAAGATTAAAATGAGCTAACCTGAATCCGTATTAGCACATGAGGTCGGATATCCATCATTTTGTGAACCATAGACTGTGGAGAATTTCACAGATGCTAAATCATTGTTTGGTAAAGTGGATTGTGAAGCTGGTAGCTGAACATTGGATTTGACATTCCGGGTATTATGTCAATGTGTTTCTGCGCTATCATGCACGACATCATGTGACTTTCTTTTGTGGCCAGCATTTTTTGATGATATTGAAGATTCACCTGTACAAAATAAGTATGACTATGATTTTTTGTAATTGATATATGGTATTGACAATATGACAGTAAGATTAAAATGAGCTAACCTGAATCCATATTACCACATGACCTCTGATATCCATCATTTTGTGAACCATAGACCGTGGACAATTTCACAGGTGGTAAATCATTGTTTGGCAAAGCGAATTGTGAAGCTGGTAGGTGAACATTGGACTTGACATTCCGGGTATTATGTTGATGTGTTTGTGCGCTATTGTGCACAACAGCATTTGACTTTCTTTTGTGGCTAGCATTTTTTGATGATATTGAAGATTCACCTGTACAAAATAAGTATGAATATGATTTTCGCAATTGATATATGGTATTGACAATATGACAGCAAAATTAAAAAGAGCTAACCTGAATCCGTATTAGCACATGAGGTCTGATATCCATCAATTTGTGAACCATAGGTAACTGGAAACCATGGGCTTTGAAGTATGTTTGATGTTTCGTTATTAGGTGGTTGGGTATTAAAATTGTTAGAAAGATATCGAGGTTTTCGTGGCATTGTTGAAAACAGGACGAAAGGCGTGTGCGTAAGAAACAACAATGTGAACGAAAATGGCAAATAGCATTCTTTGGATTTCAAGTATTAGTAACAATAGTGATATTATAAAGCAATATTGTGCAGCAGTTTCAATCAAAAAGAAATTGTTAGAAGTTAATATAAAAATAATTGTAAACATATTTTGCAGAAAAAGCTGATGCATATAATGTGCATTCAAATTTGGTCGTATTTCTAAAGATTTAACTACAAACAATGGGCATATTCTCAAATAAAGACAAATACGCATATGAAGAAATGTGCATATAATTGGTGACAACCATGTCATAAATAAGGGTAGTAAAGAGAATGGAGGCAAAGGGAAAAATAAGTATTATCTTATTCAACTACCACATTAAATGCAAACTCTGAGCACATATTCATAAATTAGCAGTCCATATTCAGAAAATATGCAATCTAATCCTTTGCCTCTATTAGTAGTCTCTTTTGAATATCACAAATCCTAATATTACGTAATTTAACCAAATCAATAAATTAACAGCCCATATTCATAAATTCTATAATGAAAAAGAAGAAGAATAATAATAATTAAAAAAAATAAGCAAGAATGAACCTTATGAATACCACGAAACCCTAATCCTTCGAGAAGTATGGGAAAAGCAGATGAGAAATGAAACGGTGATAAGATACACCTAATATGTGGCTGTACTAATCTCCAAGTACCCATTAAAAAATTGTTTAAGTGTTTCTGTAGCAACACTCACAGAACGTACTGTAGTTATAAAAGTTGGCCGGATCGGGATGTGGGGCGGTGTCGGTGTCGGTGTCGGATCTAAAGCGAGGGAGGGAAGAAGAGTAAAGTGATAGAGAGAGATCCGGTTGAGTAATGGTTAGTGTTTCGGGTATGGGTTACAAAAGTGAAAATGGTTACCTATAGCCTATGATGAACAGTAAACGATATTTATACTTAACTTATAACGAGGATTTGAGCCCGCGCGTTGCTGCGGGAGGTTTGCAATATAGATTGTAAAAGGCAGAAATGAATAAAAGAAACATTCATGATCATAGCAGTACAAAGGTAGACCAGTTTTCCATGTTAGTATTTACAGGGACATAGTGTATGACAAAAGGTTGACGATTTTGGAGGCTCTTCTGTTGAGGTCTCTGCTGCTGCTGCATGAATCATGATCAGAGGTTCATTAGTCACTAATAAGATGTAATTAAGACATACCAAAAAATAATAAGACATTTTTTTAATAAGCAAGGAATACAAAAATGACAGATAAGATATACTGTTAAGCTGCAACTTAATAATGTTTGATGCTTTTTCCAGTGGAGTCAGCTTTCGTTCAGGAGTTATATTATTGATCTTATCGCGGAAAGTCACCTTGAGGAACCAATCCATGAAGAAGCAATGTCTTTATTGATAAAGCTGGTTAGGGAGCCCCCCCTGTGTATATGACTATTGGCATTTAAAAAGTAGTATGTGTGGTTGTAGTGTGTTTTATGGCTGATACTAATAAGCCAAATGAAATAATGCCTTTGGGCAATGTTTTAGACAGCAGACTGTGACAATAATAGAGTGGATCAGTCTATACTTAGGCACATCTGTAACGACGACCCATACATAGCTGATACTTCCCATTTATGTCCATTAAAGATAACCATATGATCTATGCAATGCAAAGAAATTCAACGTTTCACATACCAATGCAATGAAAAATCCCAATACAACAGTATGAATTGATTTAATTAAAAAAAAAAAAAAAAAAAAAAAAAAAAAAAAAAGTGGTCAATCCTGGAAAAAAAAATGTTTTATGTCAATCAAATCTCACACGAACAGTTGCAATAGCCATAGCAAAACACACCGCGATTTTTAACAGATATACATAGCTAACATTTTTAAAAGTTTTAACAGATATATATAGCTAACATTTTTTATTGCTGGATAGCTAACATTTTTAACAGATATATATAGCTAACATTTGATTGGAGCAATAAGCAAATTACCCAATAGATTTAAAGCATATAACAGGAACAACTGCATGTCTGCATAATTGGTTAAAACCATAGACTCTGTACATAACCACGATTCGCAAAACACATAACATATATGTTCAACAATAGCATAAAAGTTTACAATTGAGGTTGGGAAAGGTGACACAGATTAATAGTACTACATTATTTTATCGTAACAAATACCTTTTGGAAAAGTCCATTATCCTTTTCTGTTGATCCTGACGACGCACAATCACAGATAATAGGTTGTCAATAGCAGAACCTTAACACCAATGTCATTTTTAGTGCATCTGGAGGGTCTGCCTGGAAATGCCAACACTCATTTAAATTAGTCTTACGTTGTACAGCATATTTATTTAAGATGAGCAGAAAGTATTAAATGGTGGAAGCTACCTCAAATACACAACAATAGCAGCACAGTTTCGAGTACTATGATTTACTATATAATTCAGAATTTACTTGCAACGAATGCCAATACCATTTTGGCAGTATTTCCTTCATCATATCAACACTGGTTAAGCACCCACAACCATTTCCGCATCAGAACCCACTACCATTTCGAATTCTGCTACCCTTTGATTGTTTTTTTTTTCTTCTTGCAATTAAGGGAGTTCTTTTAATAGCTGGTAGAACTGTGCAGAAAATCATGACATAAAATCAAAAATTTTGAAGTTTATGATTAAAAAGAGCATGCAAATGTACTTGTGCACCACTACTTTCAGTCAACGTGCGACTGAAACCAAAAAGGCGTGGGGCATAGTACCTCCTTGAGCTATGAATTTACAGCCTCACAGCCCTATGTTTCTGTCCTTTTGAATCCCTCCAACAATCTGGTATTGGCCTGAAACTGAAACAATACACATAAATAACCAAGTAAATTGCTTTATAGCAGATAATTAAAGGATTTTTGTGATTTTGATAACCTCATTCTTTTCCTAGCATTTAAAAAGGCTGAGCTTACTATCCAGCAATAAAAAAAGGCTGAGCTTTCTTACTATCCAGATTTAACGGTATGAAATGTTAGCCGACTCCAATCAAATGTTAGTTTTTTTGCGATTTTGATAACCTAACTTCTTGAAGGGCTGCTTAGGATAGCACCCTACTTTCAGATATTTATCAATACCACAGCCTTTCAGGTAGTAACTCTGTATTATCCTCGGCCAATTATTTTTGTTGCAGGTACTACGGAACAAACTATTGACCCTTAAACAATACAATAATCATAAGTAAAATTTGTGTTCCCAGCATTATAATTTGTTTATTGCTCTAGTTCAAAAGTGTACCAATGCGCATACCTACTGCAATTTTGCTCTGTTCATTCCCCTGTTCATTTTTAGAAACCATCTGTTTTCAACAAAATCAAAATTTTATCCATTACTAATCATTTCCAAGAATTCCCAAATTATTCTTTTTATTAAAGAAGTTCAACTTACCTGGGTGTCTCTTTTTGAGGAAATTGGCACATGTACCCTAACTTTAATACGCAGCACAACCACCATAACCCCACGGCGCCACCCGAAATCGAAGTGAGTTGACCCATGTGTAGCCAGTCCTTTTTGGAAGAAGTCAAAAAAATCTTAAGGTTACTGAAAACATGAAGCTTCTTATCTATTCAAAGCAGGAAAATTAACAAACTTTTTATAAAAACTAAAAAGATATAAATTATATAATCAAAACCCAAATGAAAAGAAATATTTAATTACCATTACGCAATCCAATGGATGATTCTTCAGTATTACCATTACGCAATCCGATGTATGTATCTGCTGCTGATGCTGTTGTTGTTGAAGATCCGGCCGCCATTCTTTATTCCGGTGTTTCAGTCACCGGAATTTGTTGACTTGATTGGTTTTTTAATAAATCGTGATATGAAAGGTAGCAAACCCTAAGTCTTCAGGAAGTATGGAAGAAGCAAATGACCAAAAAAATGTTGATAACATAGATCTAATATGTGGCCGCACAAATGCCCAAGCATCCATTAAAAAACTGTTTAAGCAGCTCTGTAGCAATGTCGGTTTCGGAGCTAAAGTTGAGAGAAGGAAGAAGAATAACATAGATCCGAATAAGTTATGGTTAGTGTGTGTGTGTGTGTGCGTGTGTGTTTTTTTTGTTTTCTGGGTTATGAAGAATCTAATAGAAGCGAGATGCGAATAAGATTTGGATTGCTTGGGTCGGGTATGGGGCAAAAGAAAAGTGGTTCCCTATAAGGCTATGGTGAACAGTGCTTCTATGAACAGTACACGGGTTTTATACTCCCTCCGTCCCATTTTAATTGTCAATTTTTGCACTTTTTGTTGTCCCAAATTAGTTGTCAATTTCTAAGAAATTTCCACTTTTGCCCATAAAAGACAAAATACAATCAAAGAGTTGATATAATAACTTGAGGATATTATTGTCATTTTACAACATACAAACAAAATTTCTTAATATGTGTATTTTGTGGGCCTAAGACAATTAAAATGGGACGGAGGGAGTACTATACTTATAATTATAATTATAATTATAATATTACTCATTTTCTTAACAAATTGCCTGTGGTAAATGCTTTTATGGGCCCTTGAATGACATGAGTACATGACTTCATACATATAGCCCATTCGAAGCATAATGATGGCCCAATAAACTCAGGAAAGAGCAACCCAAGTGAAATTTCCACATAATTGGCCCGTTCTAATAATGGTATTATGTTCATGTCTTTGGTGTTTCTAACTTTCTTTTTGGAAAAAAAGTGTGGAGTCTAACTTCTATTTTAGTCCTTATTGTACTTTTTTGATTTAGTAAGTAATGTGTTTCTTGGTCTTTGTTAGTCGATTCGTTTAACATGATGCTACTTATCTTTGAAAACAGTGTGTGCCGATTAAAAATCAACAAGCGCAAATTGAAGGGGTTACGTATAAAGTATAACCACTCCCAAAATAGTTCTTATAACTGTAGAATCTGTTGACCTAGGATCTAATACAAAATGAAAATTTTATGTTCATATGTAAAAGCGGTCATCATGAAAAGACCTGCTTCAAAGCATTTTTAGTTTATATAGAAATTTGATAATATCGTAGGTGGCCTTGGCTACATCGATAAGCTACCGAACCTCCATTTCTGTAATGGTAACCCCATTTATAGAGTAGTCCTTTGAATTTCTTTCGACTGATGTTGAACTTGATACACTTCCACCAAAGAAGAACGCTGACCGTTTTGGGGATGGTAAGGACACATGGTCATTATTAAGCATAGAAACCACGCCAGGCATCACTGGTCTGTCAACTGCATGATCTTGTACACATAGAAGTGCCACATGTATAGTTCTCATCAATTGGTCAATGACACAGGAATCAGCTAGTGTTGGATCCATTAACTCGAATGCATTCCCTTGCTTCCATAGCTCCCACGCCTAAAACCATTAGTAAATCTTTAAGTATTTATTCCATGTGTACGTGTGAAATAATGGTTGAAGTTTACCCAATTACTTTTGTATAACTATGGATGTTGATGAAGTAGATATCAACTAGACTTACATATGAGACTAGACTGAGTGCCGTGTCAACAAGAGATAAGCTACTATTTTTTCTTCCGCTCACGATTTCTAAGATCAAGACTCCAAAGCTAAAGACATCAGATTTTTCCGAGAAATTCCCTTTCATTGCGTACTCGGGAGACATGTAACCACTAAATAACATATTAAAGTTACAGCGTTTAGTATAGAAGCATCAATCAACGTTACAATCGTTATGATTAAAGAGAAGAGTGTTCTTACTATGTTCCAACCACCCTTTTGGTTATTGCTTCAGTCTCATTTTCTTTGAAAATTCTCGCCATACCAAAATCAGAAATTTTGGGGTTCATACTTTCATCTAACAAAATATTACTAGCTTTAAGATCTCTATGTATAACTCGCATTCTTGAGTATTTATGTAGGTATAGCAAGCCCTGAGCAATTCCTTCAATGATATTCCATCTTGTTGGCCAGTCTAGTAGCGCCTTTCTGGTGTCATCTGTACACATTTGTTTTAGCAACACTCGTAAAGCACATATTTTTTTTTTTTTTTTTTTTTTTTTTTTTTTTAAATAGAGGAATCTAGTTAGATAATTCAGCTTACCAAAAAGAAAGAAATCCAAACTCTTGTTAGGCATATACTCATAAATTAACATCTTTTCTTCTTCATGAATGCAACAACCTAGAACCCGAACAAGATTCTTATGTTGAAGTTTGGCAATAAGTATAAGTTCATTCTTGAATTCCTCAACTCCTTGTCCAGATGTCCTTGACAGTCTCTTAATTGCAATTTCTCGTTCATCGCTAAGTTTCCCCTTTTCTCACAAGCACGTAGTAGCTCGTTTTGTCAGATAATGAGATAAAGAGATGGTGAAATTCCAACACATTAACTAATATATGAGTTGAAAAGTGTTTGAAGTCAAATAAACCTAGCGAGACCACTTACCAAACCTGCCCAACCCATACATGCAGCCACTTCTAAAAAATATACTAGTATAAACACATGACTTGTATCAGAGTTGAAAGTACCTTATAAACAGGTCCGAAACCCCCTTGCCCGAGCTGATTCTCACTTGAGAACCCGTTTGTGGCTGCTAGTATAGAAGTAAAGCTGAACACCGTCATATTATGATTATCTGTTCGACCATTGATTCCAATATCACTTGAATTCTTGAGGTTACCAGAAGCCATTAACTCAAGGAAATGTCTGTCATCTCTCTCTTGTGTATCTTCTACAATCAGAAGTGTGGGTTATTTTATAAAACTACTACAGTAAATACTTCAGAAGTATATCAATTCAATGTCTGTATCAAATGCTATATACCTTCTCGTCTAGGCTTTCTTCTTTGAAAGTACCACAATAAACCTAAGCATAAGATAACTAGAAGAACGCCAGCCAGAATAGGTGCCCAGATCCAGGTTTTAGTATTTCCTGTGTATTATGACATGTGTTAGATCTTGAAGCAACATCCACGATCTAACATTCATGGACACCATAAATTAGCTACACAAACCGTGGGCAATATCCAATTGAATTAAGGGAGCGTTTTTGATTGCTTATGTATGTGCTTATCCTTTTTGCATTGTTTGAAGAAGATAAGCAATCCCAAACACTCTGTTGATAACTGATTTTTTACAAATTTAGGAAAGGATTACATTTAAAAATACGTCAGCTGGTACGTCCTTAGTTTCAAAGATTTCGAACACTTTACAATAAACAAAATCCCTAACACATTCCCAAGAACATAAACTATATGCAATATTAATGTGACCAACAAAATCATTAAAATTGTTCTAGACTAATTTACCTTTGTCCAGATTGTGAGAAATAAGCACATACTTCGAAACAGAATTCCCTCGCTGATCAATCGTAAAGTTACTAATAGATTTGTTCCCTGTCCATGTAACACAACCAGTTCCATTTCCACCAGTGATAAACCCCAGACACCCGCAATCATTCCAACACTTCAACATACAATCACCAATACTTAGGCTTGAATTATCATCAGATGAGCTGCTCGTTAAACCAGGAGCAAAATCCCCACTCATTGGACTAAAATTTTCTTCCTTATTCCTACAATGGGGAGTGTTAGAGCTTGCCACACAACCATTACCCAAATCATACCCATAGCATAGATCAGAGGTCGAAATTAAAGGACGGTCATCACCATCTACTATTCGACCATGTGGTCTCAAAATCCACATTGGAAAAAGATAATTAACACTATCATAACTAAAGTACCTCTCTTTATTATTGAACACATAATTAAGATTATACCGTGAATTAAGTAAGTTGTTCACATTCATAAACTCGAATTCTTGATTTTGCAAATTCCACCTAGTCCAATATAGCTGGCCTCGTCGTCTAACAATAAATCTTTGGGAATTTTCTCCATTAGCTTCCCAACTCAAACTAAAGGCACCAGAGTCAAGAATTTCGTCGCTTAGCCAAGAAGTCAAGTTCCAAGTTTTACCTGTTTCAAGATCCGACCCAAGTTTCATGCCCGGTAAGAGTACATTGGTTGGATGATCAAAACTCTGCCAGATAGTCTGATCATTAGTTTCGCTCTTCAGCACAAAATTACCATTGTCTTCAAGAGTGGCGGTCAAGGTAGTACTAGATCCAGCTAGATTGTCTGATATATTCACAAGGGTTGTTTCTCGGGTGGTAATGATCAACTTCCCATTATCAGGATTGATCATGAGGAAGCTAGAATTTGATATAACTGGCACGGATGGATTGGCTACCCATACTCTCCTTGACTGAAAATCATTGGTATACCAAATTCCTACATATGTATTGCTTGTCGCGGGTATGGTGAAGAATCCTAATGTGAAAGTACTATTAGGCGAAACAAGCTGAGAAGTGATGTTGAGTTGGTCGCCGAGTTTGATCGTTGAAACACCGTTTGCCGGAAAAGAGTTGATGATCAAGTTGATACATAGAATTGTGAAGATGGTGAGAGTAGTCATTTTTCAACAATGAATAGAATTAAAGATATTATTAGCTTTTAAAGTATGAGATATGACGTTTTATATGACATTTATGAAGAAAAAATGGGTACCCATGCATTATCTATACTATATAATAAACGTGAATAATTTACAACCCTTTGAAGCAGGAAAAATAATTAATGCGATGACGTGTTTTGTTTCTGATTGGTTGGTGAATTAATGCGTACAACACCTTATAGCAATCCTCCTTTACCTTCATTTTATGTCCATCACATTCAATAATTTCTCTTATTTTAGGTAACATTCAATTCTTCAATGAGGGATCACACTATTCTTAAATTCATTCAAAACCTTTGCTATTTTTGCTAATCATTAAATTCATTCAAAACCTTTATACGCTCCTCTGTAAATTGGTATTCAATATTCAGTTTAATCTTCCTCTATACGCTCCTCAATATTCAGTTTCAATTCACCAATTAATGTCAGTGCATTCAAAAAAATATCCAAAAATAACCTACTAATTGGTTTGTATATATTTGATTCAAGCGTTAATATCAACCCTAACAACTGGAGAAGATGCTTGAGGCAAATTTACTACTTTCAAATTCATTATTATTGAGCTTATTTTTTTAATAGTTGGATTTGGTTGTTTGATTTGGGTTTTTCTTTTATGAGTTGCCTATAGGATTCTTCATTTGATTTTGACCACGGTTACTGACGCACACCAACAGTTTGATGAAATGCTTTAAAGAAAAAGACATGCTTAATATGTAAGTGATGCTTCTTTTTTGTTATACTTTATCTTTCAGTTTACGTAATTGTTTTATTCTTGAACTTTTTAGAAAATATAACTATTAATTGCAGCAAACTATGCGTTCCATAGCCATACATTTTCAGTGTATAATAAACAAATAACCAGATAAGTGCTTATTCAGTGTAGAATAAACAAATAACCAGATAAGCACTTAAATAAAAGCAGTCTTAAACATTTTCAAAAAAAGTTAATATGTTTGTTGTTGATTTTGGGTTTAGATTAAATCGTGTTGGGCATTGTTTTTTGAAAGTGATTATGTCGTAGTAGATAGTGTTTGTTTTTGCATATTCATTAAAAATAAGCAATCCAAATGTTTATTCTTTGATTCTGAAAATGTGTTACGGATATATAGTTTTTGCATGTTAAATTATGTACTTTTTATGGATTTTCTAAGTGTAGATATGTTATTGCCTCTCAGAGTAAAAATGTGGTTTTTTTGGGTAAAGGATTTTAACCCGGTAAAATAAGAGTAAGAATGTGGGTATACTTGACTAACCAAGTCCAACAACGTATTAAGAAACATTGTAGTAGTCTTCTTAATTATACCAAGCTAATGTGATTACTAACTGTGCCTACTATACATATAAGCAACACGTTCAAATTAAGCCATTTCTCCTCTGTTAGTATTAGAGCAATTTTGATCCGGTTAGGTAAAAGTGGGTTGATTGTGAAACGAGTTGTAAGAGGCTCAAAGCACTCTTATCATAATTTTTGTAATTTATTTTCAAATTTTACAAACAAAAACTTGATCTCTATATAAAATACATATGAAGTTTTATGCTTTTTGTCATAGCATTTATTATGAAACGTGTTAATAACTTATATATTTTGCAACATCTTACGAATAAAGTGTGAAATATTTAAAATGCTTTAGTATAATGTATGATATGTTTTAGCTTATTGTGCGATATATCAGCAATCTTTCTTTTCCGTATCATAAAGGTGCTTATCGCATTTTGCATGAGCTTAATGTGTTATTAGTTTGTTTAAAGGAAAAACTGAAGTAGATTGCCATAGTTTGTAGTTATGTTTGCAAGAAAGAACCCAAAGAAGAGTATGTGGCCAATAAATCTCTGTGTGGCTATATAATTGAATAACTAATAGAAATCCTATAAACTGAAATCAAAAAACAGTTATTTGTACTTATGTTTGCACTTAAATGACCTTTATAAATACCATAGCTGGGTTTTATATAATGACCACTGAAGAACTAAAATTCACCTGCTGATAGAGAGATGAGGGAAAGATGTTGCACGAAGTGTGTGCACTACAATGCAACCTTACCTGTGTGTTCAAAAGCTTATGACTACATATTTTGGCTTTTGTCTTCAGTCTTCAAAAGTACTCTTGATTAACTTAGTATATTTAGTTGTTTTATGTGGCAAGTTTATTTGCAACATGCTGTTTGGTGGTAGAATTTATGTAGCTGGTTCTAAAATGCCATAAATTTTTTGCGTGTATATGTACTTGAATACAGTAGGTTGTGTTGCTGCATTATGATTATGTTAATGCTATAGGAAGCTTAATATAAACATGAGGATGATGTTATTATCTCATATTGCACCACTAAATTTTTTTGTACAACATTTAACCAGTGTCGGTACCACCTGTTTCTATATTGAATCTATGTTTTTTGAAAATTTAGTTATACCTTTTCTATGTTATGCAACAGCTAGAGTGATCATGGACGGAGAAAGTGGCAGGTCCAGAGGCTTTGGCTTTGTTACCTTAGCTGCTTCAGCTGCAATCCAGGGTATGGATCAACGGGTATTTATTCTTTTTTTTCTTGGTTATATGCTTAATTATACACCCTTCAATTAGAAAAGAGCTTCAAAAAGGGAAGAACTGTATGAATCTACTGTGCTTAAGTTATGAACATATATCTATCTGTAATATTTACAGTCTAAACGGGTCCGACGGGTTACAATCCAGCCGAAGTGTATTTTAAATGCATGAAACCTCCTAAATCACGCTGTTTAAATAGTTAGATTGTTATTGAAAAAGGAAAATAGCCAAGATAGGTAGTAACTAATTATCCCAAATTTGACAAATGTTGGGGTATTGGTAATTTTCTCGCTCATTAAGAGTGGAAGTTTTCTTTTTGATAAATTTAGGTGAATGTTTATGTTTCTAACATATAGAAGTGAGTTAAATCTTATAAAAAACTGAAGGACCCAATTATTTTTCTTTGAAAGTTGTTTAACATTGACAATTTCAATCTCATCTCAACGTGAAGTTCCAGTACTTTTGGCATCGAGAAAATTACTAACCTTCACATTGCGAAATTTGGGATGATTAGTTACCTTCTTTTTGTATGCTAATTTTCCTTCACTGATATAACATAATATTTGACCCACTAATTATTTGCAAAATTACAATTCTGGAAATAAAGTGTTTCGGGTTAACTTGACCCATCTCAACACGTTAAAATTACCCATTTTGACATGTTGCCAAACCGACCCACCCTGCCCATTTCCCCACCTCTACTGTTTACTAATGATGTCTTATTGTATGGAGCAGACGAAACTGAAGCAAGCTGTTGAGTGGCCTTTAAAATATGTTGATGCATTAACAAGGTTGGGTGCGCCACGTATAAGTGGAATTCTTCTTCATGGACCACCGGGATGCTCTAAAACTACTCTTGCTAAAGCAGCGGCACATGCTGCTCAAGCCTCTTTTTTTCTTTAAGGTTTGTTTGACATTTTTTTAACTTCTACATACAAGGTGTTTTTTTCCTCCATGTCTTCGTCAATTATCATTTTTTTAAAATTTGGGTTAACGATATATAGGGGGAAATGAAACCGGGTATGTTTAACGGGTCAAAAAAGGGTAATGCACATAGACATACAATAGCATTGATCTCAAATTTCACGTTTTATTTCTAACATGCCAAATGGGTTAAGCTACTAGATTTAAACTAAAACGGACTCAAGTCAATGAATCGGAAGTCATCTGGAATAAATTCAAATGCATAAAACATCGTAATTATTTTAGTAGTATATAATTTTGATTAATATTGTAGTATTATAGTTTTTGTAGTCATATTATTGTAATGCTTTAGGATTGAACCCGGTACCGGTTACACAATTAGGTTGGTAACGGGCTACCCGGGTCAATGTGGTCCAAATTAGCGGGCTAAATGTGTGTTTGAATTAAAGTGAATGATCTATGATATATGTTCTTTAGTGTAAGCCACTATTTCTAACCTCCTAATCACTTTTTCATAGACTAAGATTGTTGCTGGGGATGCTTTTAACTTCCAAACTGCAATATGTATTTACTGTTATTACTAAAATTGCAGATAGTGAGGGTCGGACCCCTTTGCATTGGGATGTTGATGGTGGCCATATCGAAGTTGCAGAATTGCTCGAGTAAGAACGTTGATGTGAACTTAAAGGTAACTTGGATGTGAATTTTCAAATGAATTAAAATCGATTCACATGGTAAAGTTGATATAATTCCATTTCTTGAGTTGTGTCATAAGTTCTGCTACACCTAGGCCTTTCATATGTTACCAAAAAAATAACTGCATTTACAGATACATTTATTGTGTCTTATTTTGTTTGGGAAAAGGATAAATACATACTCAAGCTTTGTGGACGAGTGAGTTTTGTTTAGAACAATAGTACTTTAGTTGTCGTGTTGTTAATCAATTTTTTATTAGACGAAGATGATTATGATTATATGTTGTTGAAAGCATTTTTTTCCGTGTGCCATACCTTTTAATTGGAATAAATTTTGTTGGTTTGGCTGTTAAGTATTTGTGGCCCATCTTTGCCTGGTGAAATCTTGCACAACATAATATTCTCATAGCCAGTTGGAAGATGACGCCTTATATGCATTCATGTTGGTTTGGAATGGCAATATTTTCATGTCCACACTAATATTAGGCAACTGGTCAATTTTGAATATAAGGGGGTGCTTGGTGTTTTGGTCATACGAGAATATGATACTTGCACGTTTATTTTCTTAATAGTTACAAACAAGACTGTTTATCATATCATTGACATTATAATTTCCTTAAAAAACAATGAAAAACATTTACATTTTGTTAATTGAGTTAATTTCAAAAATGGTCCATGTGGTCAGTCGGGTTTAACACTTTTAGTCCCTGTGCTTTTTTTTTTAACGGATCTATTCCCCAAGGTTGCGACCCATAACGGGTTTGGTCCCTTGACCAAATTTTCTGTTTGTTTGACCGTTTAAAAGGATGAAATGACCAAACTACCCTCATATTATTATTATTATTATTATTATTATTATTATTATTATTATTATTATTATTATTATTATTATTATTATTATTATTATTATTATTATTATCGCGCGTTGCCGCGAGAATGTGGTGCTAAGTCTTGTTTGAAAGTTAGTCATTAAAGACTAAATTTTAAAAAGATCGATAAACCAAATGATTATTTTTGAAAATGGAGTAAATTTGAAAAACATCGATAAACCAAATTACTATTTTTTAAAGGGCAAATGGCACAAAAAGGCATCAAAGTTAGGGTCCATTTCCAATCAAGGTATCCAACTTTTTTTCTTGCATAAAAAGGTTCCCAACTTTTTTTTTTTGGCGGATTTGGGTTTTTTACTAACGCTCGTTAACTCAGTTCGTTAGTAAATTACATGTTTGGTCCTCGACTTCGTATAATCATTTCATGCAACATCCTAAAACAATTTCTAACTTTTTTTACATGTTTAATCCCTTCTTCTTGTG
The DNA here is from genome assembly GCA_021014915.2 of Artemisia tridentata subsp. tridentata. Lineage (NCBI taxonomy): Eukaryota > Viridiplantae > Streptophyta > Magnoliopsida > Asterales > Asteraceae > Artemisia > Artemisia tridentata. Next base: position 59,777,169 of record CP139505.1, read on the forward strand.
ATAAAACGAGACTCTCATTATCAAAAAAAAAAAAAAAAAAAAAAAAACAGATCCTTAAAACAAATCCTATCACAACACAAAACCAGATCCTCTCACAACAAAAATAACACACTCATCTATTATCACAACAACAAAAAAACCAGATCCAATCACTCTAATCACAAAAAGTCGATCTATCAACAAAAACCCACCAAACAAAAAACCCACCACTGATTAAATAATCAGTCAAAATCCGAATCCAAAACACACAAAAACGTGTGTTACTTCATCACCCACATCTCAAAACCATCAAGAAATCAAAAACCCAGTTCGAACAATGAAATCCGAATCAAAACCCAACTACCATGGTCAAGCGTCTTGCGGATGAAAAGAGACGGCGAAAATGGAAAAAGGATTGGGTTGAGTCGGATGTGATGGGTGTCAGAAAATTATGGGTGGTCAATGATTCGGACTCAGTTGATTATATCACTATTAATGGTGATATAAAAAGGAGCGTCCGAAAATGGATGGGAGTGGTGGTGGTGGTCAAGCTAGTTGAGGGAGAAAATGGTTATGGTGGGTGTTTGGTGAGGATGGTGTTTGTAGTGGTGGTCTGTGGTGGGTGTTTGGTGGTAGGGATGGTGTTTGTTAGTGGTAGCAGCCAACAAAAACTTGTGCTTCTTCAAGATGAAATCCAGCAGCTCAAGAACATAAATTGCAGATGGTGCCAAAGTGATGTTCTTGATGATACTTGTTTTACTAAATCTGAAGCTGTGACAGATGATGTTGGAATCTATGTTTTTTATTTTGTTTTTGAGATATGTATAAGATCATAAAGTTCATATATGAGCAATACATTTTCTAGCAAAATCAATTCATGATTTATGTTTTTGTTATCTACTGAGATTTGTCATGTAAACGGATTGTGAGGTTGTGTTCTGTGAATCCTGTTTGGTTTATAAATTTAGGTTGGGTTGTGTGAATCTTGTTTGGTTTATAGTTCTAGATTTAAAGTATGAATATGTTGTTATATGTGCTGTTTACATGGTTATTAGGACTTGGAAACTCAAAAAAATTGTGTGTAACTTAACTACTAATCATAACTTTGTGAATCTGCATCTCTCTGATCAAAAGGTACCCAAAAAAAATTAGAAATTGTTTTTGGATGTTCCATGAAATGATTATATGAAGTCGAGGACCAAACATGTAATTTACTAACGAACTGAGTTAACGAGCGTTAGTAAAAAACCCAAATCCGCCAAAAAAAAAAGTTGGGAACCTTTTTATGCAAGAAAAAAAGTTGGATACCTTGATTGGAAATGGACCGTAACTTTGATGTCTTTTTGTGCCATTTGCCCTTTTTTAAAATTAATTCTGGAGGTTACCATTTTGTATTTTGTTATTGTTTTTTATGACATATAAGTTAAACACACAATAGTGTTTGTATTCTTATTACTATAAAAAAAATGGAGGGGCAATTAATTTTGTAGCCCGGTCGGTAGAAGTGTTGGGTTTTTGTGGCCCGAAATTAGCAACTTTCCTGAAATGGGCCGGTTGGCCGGCGATTTTTCTTGAAAAATTGAGAAGGCGACATGTGGCACTTAAAAAGTGGCGCAAAATCATTAAAGCTGTACTTTGTGTCATAGCCCAGTGAATAATGGCGCAAGTTTCATAATTTTTCAAGTCCGTTTGATACGATAATTAATACATAGTTTTAATAAAATTAATTTCAAAAAAAAAATTAATTTTTCTAAAATCGTATTTGCCAAATATATTGATTTCGAGAAAGTATTGCATATTTATACTCGTTTTTGTTGGAAAAAATATTTCTTGAATAATGGCGCAAGTTTCATAATTTTTTGAGTCCGTTTAGTACGATAATTAATACATAGTTTTGTGAAAAAAATAGTAAAAAAAAAAAAAAAAAAAAAAAAAAAAAAAAAAAAAAAAAAAAAAAAAAAAAAACTTTTTTTAAGGGCACTGTTCATGCAACTGTTTTTCACTGTAGCGTGTACTGTTTTTCACTGTAGCGTGATTAGTGTTTTGCTACAGTGAAAGTCCCCTTTTTAATATAGGGAAAACTTCACACAAATGTAACCAACTCTTAAAAGTGTTCCAATTAAGTCACTCAAACTTTTTTTGTCTCAATTAAGTCACTCAACTTTGTGAGGGTGTTCCAATACTAGATAATTGACCTCTTTAATAGGTAAACATGCTTAACTTACTTGCATCGTTAGTCCTTATACTAACGGACGTTAGTCCTTTTGCACCTAAATTACATAAATAGTCCCTGTCGTTACGATAAATTGCATCCAACGTCCAAATAATTTTTTTTTTCAAAATTAATTTTTTTACAAAAATTAAATTTTTATTTTCCGAAATTTTTTTAGAAAAATTAATGTTTTTTTCCGAAATTAATTTTTTTAGAAAAATATTTTTTTTTTCCGAAATTAATTTCTAAAAAAATTTAATTTTTCTAAAAAAAAATTTTGAAATTTTTTTTAGAAAAATTAAATTTTTTAGAAAAATTAAATTTTTAGAAAAAATAAATTTTTTTAGAAATTAATTTCGGAAAAAAAAAATATTTTTCTAAAAAAATTAATTTCGGATAAAAACATTAATTTTTCTAAAAAAATTTCGGAAAATAAAAAATTAATTTTTCTAAAAAAATTAATTTTGAAAAAAAATTTAATTTTTGTAAAAAAATTAATTTTGAAAAAAAAAATTATTTGGACGTTGGACGCAATTTAGCGTAACGACAGGGACTATTTATGTAATTTAGGTGCAAAAGGACTAACGTCCGTTAGTATAAGGACTAACGATGCAAGTAAGTTAAGCATGTTTACCTATTAAAGAGGTCAATTATCTAGTATTGGAACACCCTCACAAAGTTGAGTGACTTAATTGAGACAAAAAAAAGTTTGAGTGACTTAATTGGAACACTTTTAAGAGTTGGTTACATTTGTGTGAAGTTTTCCCTTTAATATATTAGATAATAATTATTATTATTATTATTATTATTATTATTATTATTATTATTATTATTATTAACGTTGTACTATGGTAACACCCCCTAGTAGGTGGGCCTCCCCCTACTTTTAGAGAATGTATAATCCGATAAAGCAGACAGTACAAGCGGCGGCAGCATCAAAAAGTAAACACACCTCTAGTTGGGTGTCAGCGTATAACAGCCCTAACATGAATATTATGAGGCCGAATCTGATGGTAACATTTGTGCGTAAGTCCAAGAATATGATCACGTGTCACATTAAACTCATCTATATTGATGATCAAAGACATTCCAAAGAGGTTTATATCTTGTAGAAATGAAAGGACAAGTCTCTCAAGGGAGGCCCCAAGTTCCGGTTCATGATTGTTATATAGAATATATCTTGAAGAACAAAGAAAGGGATTTGATTCTGTAGTAAGATCAAGTCATGCTTTACATAAAGGCTCAAATAAACCAAACTAACCTTCATCTCCAACCTCCATTCATTCTTAGGTGCTGTTTGTTTAACGGAAAAAAGTCTGAATACATCTGAAATCTGATTCGGTCAGAGGTATTCAGACATCAGATTGTTTTTATTGTTTTTTTTTTTTTTTTTTTTTTTTTTTTTTTTTCAGATTCAGAGATTTTCATCTCTGAAAGACCTCTGATTCGGTCAGATGATCACACTCGTCTGAAAACCTCTGAAAAACCCATCTCCACCAGCCATCTTCGCCAACCGCCACCCACCACCCATCTTGTGTCGTCAACCGCCACCCACCAGCCACCACCCATCTTCGCCAGCCACCAGCCACCACCACCCATCCGATTAGGTATATTGAATTATGTATAATAACAAGAGAAGCACATAAAGATAAACAGTGATGACCTTAGATATACCTGATTGATTGATCGATAAATGGTGGTGGATTTGGAAGCAAAACATGTCCTTTTGTTTTTTTATCTTAACATTTCTGCCTCCAACACAAAAAAGAAGGTAGGTCTTGTGGAGTTAGTACAAGAGAGCTAGGTAGGGTAGGTTTGGTGGGTAAAGATAAAGCAGAGAGAGACGAGATAAAGTGAGAGGAGAGAGTGTTTGGTGGGTGAAGATAAAGTTTATTCACTATATAAATACAAAATTTTGATTTGAAAAGGTAATACCGTAAACTAAAGATATTCAGACATTTTATAAAAACAAACAGTCTAAAATAATTCAGATTCAGACTTTTGGACCACTAATTCAGATTCAGAAGTGGTATTCAGATTCAGACATAAAATGTCTGAATAAACAAACGGCACCTTAATCTCTTTTTTCTTAATCAAACAAATACCCACTTCAAAACAACTAAATCCCCCAAAATCAAACCCAAATAAATCAAAACTATAAGCTATAACAACATTATTAACCGCCACCGGCAAGAACACCTCCCATCGACGCTGTCACAAACAACACCACCTCTCTCGCTGTCAAGATAAGGATGCCCATTCACAGGAAATTTATATAGACCATTTTCTTGTTTTTACTTTATGTAAAACGAAGCACAAACCACAAAATCACACCCCTTTGGTTCGTGATACGTGGGGCTTTTCATTTTCTTGAGTTTCTAATTTTCGGATCTAACCAAATTCCAGATCTAATTGTGTTTGTTAAGTTTCTATTTTTTGTGAATATTGGAGATTTTTTGGTTTTTGTTTGAATCGAAGAAATTTGTTAAAGGGTTAGTGATTGGTGCGGGTTTGGAACGCGGTGTGGTGGCTGTGGTGGGGGGGGGGGGTAGGTGGCGGTGGTGGTTGTTGGATGGTGATGAGGTGGCAGTGGTTATTGAAGAAGAAGGTGGGGGTGGTTTGGTTTCAGGTTCAGGCATAACTTGTTATAAAGAAGAAAGGGATATGCAAAATGACACAATTACCCTCCCATCCCATGTGCAAGTCACGTGACCAATTTAACGGTCAAACAGATGGAATATTTGGTCAAGGGACCAAACCCGTTATGGGTCGCAACCTTGGAGAGTGGATCTGTTAAAAAAAAATACAGGGACTAAAAGGGTTAAACCCGACTGACCACAGGGACCATTTTTGAAATTAACTCTTGTTAATTTATACATGCACGTAACTTCTTAATAAATAATTTCTTTAAAAATTCCCGTAATTCCACGGGTCTATAAGCCAATATTCAACATGTGTGTACAACTATATAATGACATGTTTTATACCATTTTTTAATTTTACATATACTATTATCAACAACTTCCTTTTATTTCACTTTTGTTTTTCTTTATTTAGGTGTTCACGGAAATGAATACGGACTACTCATGTTGATACAAAAGTTGGGCGTTCCTTGTTTCCGTACCAATTAGATCTTAATGCTTGAGACCTGCGCACTAAGAAAACAAAAAGACACCGTTAGGCTTATCGTGGGATTGTCTCCCACGATTATCCTCCGGCGTGAAAGTAAGTAATCGGTTTTAGGGTTTAGTTGAAGAGTTAGGGTTGAAGATCGTACCTTTAATGAGAGTCGAGAGACTCTTTATATACACACGAAACCCTAGTCGGTTTCGTGTTCCTCACTCCTCAGCGTATCCCGCATGGGTCGGTTATTTGATACATATCTCATAATAAGAGATATCCCATATCAAAACCATAAATAACTTCGGGTTTGGGCCTTCGTGAGCCCAAACCGTTATCGTGATAGCCCATTCGTGATGGGCTTGAGCCCATTCGTGATGGGCTTAAGTGTTGGTAGCGTCCATTGGTCGGGTTCGTGACCCGAATGCGGACTATACGTCATCATGTCCCCCCAGTCTAGTATGCGTAGTGTAACGACTGCGGATGCTAGACTAACAAATGTAGCAAAAATATTCCTCGATGCGTAGCGGGGAAGTTGCAATTGTTTCCCGCCAAGATTAGCAAATTAACCTAGTCCAAGTACATCCGTATCGCCTTCGAAAATCGTGAGGGTTGGGTGAAAAAGTGCTTTACCTTTTTGCGTCCCAGCCACACGATTGGGGCAAGTGGGGTACACGTGTCATCCATCCACCAATATGTGTAACCTTATATAAAGGTTAGCCGTCGCTTCACTGTGGTTACCACAGTAAAAATCGTCATTTTCCACCATTGTCAAACCTTCAAACAGCGATCAAAAAATCAACAAAAACTAATGTAACAGCGCGTGCGCCTTTAAGACTTATTGAAGTTTAATCATGGTTCTTCAATTGTCCGATTTTAATTCCGATATATCTGAGGATGAACTTCGTCAGTTCACCTCAGATTATTACATTCCTATCGCATTGCACCCGGTAGTTCCGGTGGCGACTGCGTCAATTGCGAACTTCCCTCAAGGGAAGGTGGGGGTATATACACGTTTCTTCGAATTTGCCAACCAACGCGCACCCATTTCCCTATTTTTGTGCGATATTTTAAACCATTATCGTCTCCATATTTCACAGCTGCACTGTATAGGTGCAGCAAAAATAACCAATTTTGAAGTGAATTGTCGCCTGTTAGCGATTGAACCCACAATCCATCTATTCCGCGCGTTTTACCACACGTCGTGGTTGAACGGGTGGGTGTCCTTCTCCAAGCGCGCAGGGTCACTGCAGTGCTATACGGAGAAGTTAGACGCACTGAGGGTTTGGAGAGAAAAGTTCTTTTGGGTCGATAGTGCATTTTTTCCATGGATTTTTTAGTTCTATACTCAAGAATCATTACCGAGAGATGAGCGTCCCATCCCCGGAACATATAGCGCAGAGGATGCGGAGACCATTAATGCCAACCGCATACCGATCAAGGCGTATCCAGAGGAGTTTTTGGTGCACATGGGCATCAGTCGCAATTACTTCGGTAGTCCGGAGGAAGTGCCAACATTTTTGGACGAGAATAGCTGGGGTGGGTGCTTGTCTCTTCCTTCCTCTTCGCTTATTAGTTGTAAGCGTTCTTCCCTTTGTAGTTTAGCTAACTTATTTTGTGTTTGTTTAATTTTTGTTGCGCAGAGATGGATCTGTTCAGCGTTGTTCGCTTGGAGAAGCCGAAGCAAGTTACTGTGGGTGTGCGCCCATTAAGAGATGGCGAGGAGCCGATTCTACAGGCTACTGCGGGGCGCACGATGGAGATTGTGCAGGAAGAATCTGAGGATACGCCCCCCGTTGTTTTAGAGGCGACGCCTCTTCGCAGTTTTCCCACTCCTGAGGTACAAATGGATATAGAAGAGTTATCGCAGACTGATTCGTCAGATACTATAAAGTAGTTCTGTTATCTGCGTGCAGTGTTGAGGTTGCTGCGCGCGCTGGGGAATCGCCCCCCAAGGCGGGTCCTTTGCCTGCTGATCATCTTGCGCAGGGGGGCCAAGAATCTGGGACAAAGGCTCCCGAAGATGTTCCTACAGAACAGTTGATTGAGGAGCTGTGCTTGGCTGCTGCACAGCTGAAGGCTAGGTATGCGGGTGAGAGTAGCCTTAGTGTGCAGAAAGATGAAGAGATCGCTTCTCTGAAAGCTCAGTTGGCGGCAGCGCAGGCCGAGGTTAGGGCAACAGATGCTTATGCTCGAAAGGTCGCTGAAGAGAAGATGTCTTTGCTTGCTGAAGTAGGTCAGGAGCGTGCTGCGTTCACAAAATACCAGAACACTTGCCTTTGGGTGTTGAAATATATGGAGCTGAACAAGAACACGCACATCTCCCAGTTGGATGACTTTCGTAAGGCTGTGCAGGATTCGCTGGAGAAACAGGAAACGAAGCTGCGCAAGCTGAGCATCGAATATGACGAAGAGCTGTACCCTCACCTGGTGTCATCAGTTGCTGAGCGCAGGTGGCTTATAAGCCATGGTTTGCGCCTTGCTGCTATGGGTACTTTGGAGTCGCAGGAGGTGAAGGGGGTGTTTGGGGAAGTTGTTGAGCGCGCGTTGGCACGTGGCCAGGCGCAGGCTATAGAAGAGCTTGCTGAGAGCAATTTGTTGACCGTGCCTGTTACTCAAGTACCGGGTTACAATGCCAACTCCTATGATGAGCTTGTCGCTGCCATGGAGAAGATGAAGCTACTTGATCTTCCTCACATTGCCCAGTTAGAGCGCGATCAAGATTATCCCATAAGTGTGATTATGGAGGGACTAACCTTGGCCAGGCACACAGCAGAGGGCGCGGAGGCACATCCTGACTACTTCCTCAAGCCGGATGTGTCGCAGTTGCAGGTACCTATCTTTGCCCGCCCTCGTGACATCCTTAACCCTTTTGCCCTTTAAAAGGAAATCCCGCTGAAGGAATCCTTAGAGGCGCATGCTATGAGACTTGCAAAGAAACAAGGTGTGAAGGGGAAGGCCATCCTTTGTGGTGTTGGAGCTGCGCACATACCTAGATCTGATGGGGTACCTGTTAGCGTGCCAACAGTGTCGCCTAAGGATAGTGATCTCCTCAGGAAGCTTGAAGAAGCTGGGGGTACTGCATACCATGTTGGTAGCTCAGGTCTTAGACGCACCCGTAGTTTGTCTTGGTAATTTTTGTAATAGATTAACATTTTATTGTGCATGTTGGGTCTATATCTTGTATGAAAAGTACGATTGTTCGTATATTGTAGTTATAATGTTTGTACTTAGTTATGTTGTCTTTGCGTAAAAGACGTCTATATAGCAACTTGTTGTGTACATACTTAAGAAAATTCATAAAAAATCCATAATCGTGTATGAAGTTCATAAAATTTACAAGTTTATTGGTTGATTATGCAGCGTACTACAAATATCATATCAAGGAGTTAAGTGTCTTAGCTCCTAAGTTGTTAAACGCGCACAGTGTGCATTGTTGTGTATCCGTCGTGGGATACACATTGAACTTACTCCAACGTCTTGAGAGTAAGGTGTTTAACAAGGATGCGTGATCCGATGTTGATGGGTTTGCAACCCTTTTACTCAACGAGTTTGTTAGTAGGTTTACTCATCCTTTTACCATCGTGGGTTTTAATAGGTGCATGCACGCCATGTAGGCAGAAAATGAAATAACAACCATATTGAGACAAATAACATGTAAACAATAAAGTGAAATGTGTCGCGGAATTAGCTAGAAACCGCGACATTTGAATTAATACTTGCAAGTTTTTATAAAAAAGGAAAGACATTTTTCTAAATGAAACAAAATGTAAATACACAGATATTTATTAAGCACTTACTAAAGTGCGGAGGTGTCCGTGTGTGAGGTCGTAACCTTTCCTAAAGATAGCATCTCTTGAGATTGCAAACATTCCATGTGCGCTGTAGCTCGCGGCCATCCATGTCACGCAGCTTGTATGCGCTTTTACCTAGTGCTTCAATGACCTCATAGGGTCCTTCCCACTTCGGTCCAAGTTTACCTGTATCTTCTGCGTGGCTTGCATCGTTAGCGCGATAGACAAAGTCGCCTGGTCTGAATGAGGTGCTTCGAACTTTGGCATCGTAATATCCCTTCATTTTTGACTTGGCTTTTGCTTCGCGTATAGCTGCGCGTTCACGCCTTTCTTCCAATAGGTCCAATTCGATACGTCGTTCGTCGTCATTGGTTGCGACATTAACTTCCGCGGTTCGAATAGTTGGCATCCCAATTTCAGCTGGTATGACAGCTTCTGTCCCATAGACAAGAGAAAAAGGAGTGTCTCCATTGCTAACTTTGATCGTCGTGCGGTGCGCCCATAAGACATGCGACAATTCGTCCACCCATCTTCCTTTGTGCTTGTCCAGGCGCGCTTTAATTCCTTCGCCTAGACTACGATTTGCGCGCTCAACTAAACCATATGGGTGTGGGTGTTTAACTGACGCGAAGTGTTGTGTAATATTTAACTCTGCGCACCAGTCTTTGAACGGGTTATCACGGAATTGTTTTCCGTTGTCCGAAACAATCTCCCCAGGTAATCCAAAGCGGCATACAATATTTTCCCAAACGAAGCGTTTTAGTTGATTACCTGTGATTGTCGCTACTGCTTTTGCTTCAATCCACTTAGTGAAGTAGTCTATTGCAACAATAAGGAATTTCAGTCCTCCCGCTGCGACAGGGAAGGGACCCGCAATGTCAATACCCCACTTGTAGAATGGCCATGGAGAAGTGATAGGTGTTAGCTCTTGTTGTGGTCTGCGCGGGATGGGTCTATGAACTTGGCAGTCATTACATTTCTTTATTACATCACGCGCATCGCGATGCATGGTGGGCCAGTAGTATCCTGACCGCAAGGCTCGCGCTACGACAGATCGTGGACCTGAATGCATGCTGCATGAACCGGCGTGGATCTCTCGGAGTACGTAATCTGCCTGAAGAGGTCCAACGCACCGAAGCCATGGTTGTAGGAATGAGCGCCGATATAGGATACCATCTCTAAGTTCGAACCTCTGCGCTGTGCGCCGTATCCGTCGAGCGTCCTTCTGCTCCTCGGGCAATTTGCCCTTACTTATGAATTTGATGATAGGGGTCATCCATGTAGGATCCTGCTCTTCTATCACCGTAGATATCTCCATCTCTGAGATGGATTTGTTCTTTAGGATCTCCACTAACACTTGTTTTGACAGGTGCGCAAAGCTAGTAGATGCGATCTTGCTTAGCGCATCCGCTTTCTTATTTTCACCCCTAGGAACTTGTTTAATAGTAAACCTGTCAAAACCTTGGATTAGTGACTTTGTCTTGTCGAGGTATTGGACCATGTTATCCTCTTTAGCCACATATTCGCCCAACACATGGTTGGCTACTAATCGGGAGTCCACATTTGCTTCTAGGTTACGTACACCCATTCGATTTGCAATGCGTAATCCGGCGATTAGGGCTTCATATTCTGCCTCGTTGTTCGTGGCTGTGAATTCAAAACGCAGTGCGTAAGTGAATTCCATTCCTTCTGGATTAGTGAGGATAAGGCCAGCGCCCGACCCATCCACGCATGAAGATCCATCCGTGAACAGGACCCATGGTTCTTGTAGTTCTACCTTGCTCGGTGGAGGTGCGTCATCGGTATCTGGTTTTTCGATGATGAAGTCTGCTAGTATTTGCCCTTTAACCGCAGTGCGTGGTCTGTAAGAGATGTTATAATCGCCTAGCAGCACACTCCATTTTTGTAATCGCCCTGATGCGTCAGGTTTAGAGATAACTTGCTTGATAGGTTGGTCTGTGATCACCGCTATTGGGTGCGCTTGAAAGTATCTACGCAGTCTTTTGGCGGCGAATACTAACGCCAAGACCAACTTCTCCATTGGGCTGTAGTTAATCTCTGTCTTCTTGAGTGCTTTGCTCACAAAATATACCGGTGTTTGGACGGAGTTCCTATCTGTCAGTAGCATCGTGCTGACTGCTCCATGAGTCGAAGACAAATAGACAATTAACTCCTCCCCTGGTCGGGGTGCGACTAGCTTGGGAAGCGCTGCTATATGTTGCTTAAGCTGTGTGAAAGCTTCTTCCGCTTCTGCAGTCCAACGAAAGTCTCCCTTTTTCGTACACTTCTTGAGCGTTTTAAAGAGCGGAAGTGACTTATCCGCTGATTTGGACAGGAATCTGTTCAAACCGGCTAGCTTTCCATTCAGAGACTGAACTTCTTTCAACGTGCGCGGTGAAGGAAGTTGGATGACAGCTGATGAACTCAAATAACTACATATTATTACCATCATTTATCCTATTAATTTGACTTGTTTTATTATATTATGTATGAGGATTGATACTTAATCGTTTACTTTTGTAATTTTCAGGTAAAAACAAGCATTTGGTGAAACTTGGCGATTTTAGACTAATTATGGAGCAAAACATGCATGAAGTTAAGAGTCTACTGAAATGTACAAGATCAAGACAAATCTGCTCCAGATGCGCCGCATCTCACTTATTACATACGGCGCATCGCTATCAAGATTTCACCAGATACGATCCAAGATACAAGAGGACATGCGCCGCATCTATTTATGGAGTTACGCCGCATCTTCTGGCGGTGTACGAATATTCCTGAATATATTAATCTTGGACCCCACGCGAAGTTAAGTCAATGTGCCGCATCTACTTACTAGATGCGCCGCATCTTACCCTCAGACAGAAACTATAAATACCCCAAGACCAGACGAATTTCGTAGCACATATTATATACGAGGTACGAAGACCACAGAAACCTAAGGCCGAATTCAGACGAATAGGCAGCACAAGACACACCCGAACGAAGATACAAGAACTGTAAGAAGGTGCTACATGTGTTTAATTCATTAAGTAGTTTTGTTTTATTGTGTTAGTAAACTTTAATTCATCAGGATTGATGGCTTGTGTAATGTGACAACGGAAAGATTGCACTCCCTTAAAACTGCTTTCCCATCAATTAAAGTTTATATGTTGATGTCTTTGGTTACTACTTATTAGTGCATTGATAACCTCTGTGTTTATTAGTGGCCTGCGCATTTGACTACGGAAGAGAATGTGGCTCCCACGGTTGTTACTAAATTGATCACTTAGGAATAACTTTTAGACATAAGTAATCATTAAGGGTTTACTCGCCGATAAGAATAGGGCCAACGAGAAAGGGTTAACTACATACACTTCATATAAAACTATCAATAAAACAAGTGACAATCTACTTAATCATAAGGACAGATCTTCTTATTGTCTCAAGTATTTATCTGTGTACGTGTGTGCTATTCGCTGATTCGTGCTTATTGGTTTAGTTTATTATTTAATTGCAACCAAATCGTGCCAGTCTCTCAGGCTGAACCCCCTTGCGTTAGATTAGGTTGTATAGCTAATTTAGTATATTAAAATACTGATTAGAATAACGAGATAATACGTTCCACTCTTAGTGATCGACACTCTACTTACCATTATATTCATACTGACCGGGTACACTGCTCGTTAAGTGTGTGTGTTATTGATAAGTCGGCTAAATATAAATTTAAAACTTGAGTAGGCATTAATACTGCTAAACCGCAACGACACATCGCACGCATCAAGTTTTTGGCGCCGCTGCCGGGGAGTGAATTTATCTATTTGCTAGTTTTATTGGTATTTTTCTGTTTTTAGTTTATTTTTGTGTGTTTGGTTTATTTGTTTTATCGTTTGTTTGTTGTCTGTGTGTCTGTCTCAGAAGGGAGATACGGCGTATTCTTGTCTGTGAATACGGCGCATCTATCTGTTTCAATACGGCGTATTCTTGTCTGTGAATACGGCGTATTGACGCTCTGTGGGCAAATTTTTTTTTTTTAGTTTGTGTGATTTTTAATTTTAAAATTTTCTAAAAAAAAAAAAAAAAAAAAAAGATTGCAGGAAGCTAATACGGCGTATCCATTGTCTGTTGGATACGGCGTATTAACTTGTGCCGTATACGGCGTATCCATTGTCTGTTGGATACGGCGTATCCATCTTCTGTGACCTAAAAATATTTTTCGTTTTTTATTTTTTTTGTGTTTATTTAATTTTTATTAGTTTAGTTTTTATTTTTGTTTCGTCTACTGCTGTTCTTGGTTGTTTATCTTTCAGGTAATAATGAAGATGGACAATCCAGACATTACTATGGAAGAATATATGAGACTTGAAGAGGAAAGAGCCTTGAGCAATAATGGGATCTACGATTGGGAAAGAGCAAGATATGGTGCACAAGTCATCGAGGATAAGGAACTCACGATGGAAGAATACTTGTTATTGAAGCAGGAAAAGTCAGGGAAAGAAAGAAACAAATTGCCATTTCGACACACTTGGACTTTATCAAATGATGATGATGAAGAAGAATCATACGATTTTGGTGCAATTAGGTTTCCGGCAATAGTTATTGACGATGTTATTTCTCCGGAAGTTGCCCAAGATGAAGAAGAGTCACAAGTGTTTGATTTGAATGAAAATTCGGCAATTGTTTACAAAGAAGCTTATTCATCCGAAACTGCTTATGATGTAAATAAAGATGAATATGGGACAATGGTGTATAATGCTATTACTTGTGATTTTCCACCCGAGGTGGAAGATATATTCTCATCATATCAAAAACACCATGATAATATTCCCTCGGATGAAGATAATGAGTATTCGGATATTGAAAAGTTTGATGCTATTGTGTACGATAACATACCGAAATTACCACAACAAACGGAAGTATTTAGGTGTGGAGCGGATAAACCAGATTTTGACCCGACGAGGGATTTTGAAGAAATCTGGGATTACTTATTTAAGGAGGAAATTCGGGACGATGCTGAAATTGAAAGACCACTAGTTGAAGATGGAGATTCACAAGATGAATTGGAGTCACTTACAACACAAAGTGGTACAAATTTATTAAATACTATTGATCCCGTTACTAATAATCTTGCTAGTTTTCCTAAACAGGTTGCAAAACAAAAGGATAATGAGGTGGAGTATATTACACTACCTATAGAAGCACCTGTGATCAACCCGTATTTGGTGGAGCTCGAAGAAGAGTTTGGTGATGAGCTCTTAAACATTGCTATGATTGATGAAGATGATGATTTCGACCCTATGAAGGTTATAGAGGAACTCGAACTTTTACTTGCTAAAGACCCTTTCTCATCTTTTGTGGAAGTCAAGGGACGCCTTACTACCAAAGTGACTAACCAAGAAGAAAGGAGACTCATCTTTCCTCAACACACTACTCTTTCAGATGAAATGGTCAAGTCATCCAATTTATCAACCAAACCGGGTAAGGATAGGAAGGATGTACATATATTGCCAATGTATGATTTTTATTTATTTCTTCCATCTTTACTAGCAAATTTACACTCTCTTCGTGTTTATTGCTACTATCACCCGCACTTGATCCCAAGTGGGGGGAACAATACCCTATTACATAATAAATAAGGGTAGAGTCAGGCTCGTGACTCGAACAAAAACAAGCGCTTCGTGGGAGGCAACCCATGCTTGTCTTTTATTTTCTTTTTAGTTTATTTTACTTTCTTATGTTTATTTTTATTTGTTTTTTTTCTGCATGACTGCTGTCGCTGTATTCTGCTGATACAAATGATATGGCGCATCTGTATTCTAGATGCGGCGTATGGCGTTTTAATTTTATGCACAGCGCATTTAATAATTCGAGTACGGCGCATCTATAGATACGACGTATTCTGTTTTTAATCAGAAAAATTTTAAACCATAACCGACATACGACGCATCTGTTGTACAGATACGGCGTATCTAATTATTTATTAAAAACAGTCTTCGAATTAATAAAATAAGAAGCGACGCATCAATTTCTATCGATACGGCGTATTATCCCATTGCATGCAGTTTAATATTTCCTACAGGTTGTTGATGCAGCGTATCCAATATTCCATGGATGCGGCGCATCGACACTCTGACCTGTAATTTTTCGTAGTTTTATTTTTCTAACCAATGATTAACGAGATGTTCTCGAGTCTATTTTTCTGTGGTCTCTATATTTTTACAGGTCTGGACGATTGAAGATGTTGATGAACTCCCACATTTTATATGCTCGCATTCTTACATGGAGGATCATACCGAGCAAATCTCAGGGGAGTTTTCCGTTCTAATTCTTTCTATTTCCTGTTTTTAATTTCAAATTAAAC
The DNA here is from genome assembly GCA_021014915.2 of Artemisia tridentata subsp. tridentata. Taxonomy (NCBI): domain Eukaryota; kingdom Viridiplantae; phylum Streptophyta; class Magnoliopsida; order Asterales; family Asteraceae; genus Artemisia; species Artemisia tridentata. Next base: position 59,792,614 of record CP139505.1, read on the forward strand.
AACGAGGACGTTGTTTATCTTAAGTGGGGGGATGGAGAATTAGAACGTTTACTTGTCCTTATTTTTCAAAAAATATGCTTAATATGTACTTAATATGCTTTAATTTAAAATTTTTCTAGCATGTTTTTGTTTAATCTAAGTTGCATAGCTGCACACATAACATTATTTTCAAAAATTGTGAACTTATCAAAATTCACAAATCTATGAGTGTGCCGGTGAATTGTAAACTTTAGAACTTGGCTTGTATACTATTCGAGACCACCATAATAAGTATTATTTATATAATTGGAATGACTTGTCTAAATTGGTAAAATTCTAGGATTACACCCAAATAGCCTTTATATGTTATGTGTTATTAGCTAACTACACTGGTTAGTTAACCCCCGTATAAACCCTTTTGTTACTCTCACTTTTAGAGTAAGATACCCCTAGAAAAACACTCAGAGCCATTCCTTTCGTTTCTTACACCTTTGTTAAAATGTTTCGTTACACCCTTACACCTTAGCCTACCCTGTAGATTAAAATCCGTGGTTGGTTAATTGCTTTAGGCAAAGTGTGTTTCCTTACATTACCTGTGTTCGCGTGCGTAATTCATTATCTTTGGTTAGGTCGGAAAATTGCACAATGCAATGGAGTGAAAGTACATATTGTATTTTTGATTTTCGTGTGTTTACTACTTTCACTATTATTTTATCTGAAGTTATGACGATTTTTTTTGTGATGGTGAAGTGGTGAAATTTTACACCAATAGTTATTTATGTTTTATTTTATGAAAAAATAAATAAATAAATAAATAAATAAATAAAAGAAAAAGAAAAAAAAAAGGAAAAGAAAAAGAAAGAAGAAAGTTGGAAGATTGATAAACCAACGATGTAAAGTTATGTAAGTGGTTCATATGGCCACTATTTGTTGTACTATATATATGGATTGAATGGGAGTTGACCGTTATTGGAACGCCAACTAAGGTTATTCTTTGATTGAGATCTTGTTGAGTATAATTCGTGTCTACCTAAAGCGTGTGTTTCAAGTGTTAAAGCGTGAGTTATTCAATGATATGAGTCTTATTCATGGGATGGTTGGGATAATAATTAACCACACTTAGGATTTTAATTTATTTGTTTTGTTTATTTTTCATTTTTACACCAATTTATATCCCAAATATTATCCATACCCTATATTATTCTTTATCCAACCAAACCTTTGATTTATTGAGATTAGGGATTTGAGCAATCTTAAGTATCGTAGTCGTGGATTCGGCTATGTATTTATGATTTTGTCGCCCTTTTTGATATATTATTAATGGTAAAGTTTGGACCTATCTTTAGCCTATTCGAGTTAAGGATTTGAGCAATTGCAAGTATCGTGTTCGTGGATTCGATCATGTATTTGTGATTTTGTCGCCTTTTCTGGAATTTGAGATCGATAGAGATTAAGGAGAATAATTAACCCTTAAACCTCAAAACCCTTTTTACCGCTTTAGACTTGTTATTCCTTGGCTTTAGTGGGGGAGATGTGTATACTTGCCAAGCTTATGATAGAATATTCGTCACGACTGGACAGTTAAACGATTAGATTTGCTTTTATCAAATTATTTTATTTTACTTCTAATTCGTTAAGTGTTTGGTTGTGTGATTATGACAAAAATGAATACATGCTTAAATATAAAAATAAATCCTAATATCCTTTAGGATACATTTTCATAAGATTAATTCTAAGGTTTACTTAGGGACAAGTAAAGTTCAAGTGGGGGGATATTTGATGAACTCAAATAAGTACATTTTATTACCATCATTTATCCTATTAATTTGACTTGTTTTATTATATTATGTATGAGGATTGATACTTAATCGTTTACTTTTGTAATTCTCAGGTAAAAACAAGCATTTGGTGAAACTTGGCGATTTTAGACTAATTATGGAGCAAAACATGCATGAAGTTAAGAGTCTACTGAAATGTACAAGATCAAGACAAATCTGCTCCAGATGCGCCGCATCTCACTTATTACATACGGCGCATCGCTATCAAGATTTCACCAGATACGATCCAAGATACAAGAGGACATGCGCCGCATCTATTTATGGAGTTACGCCGCATCTTCTGGCGGTGTACGAATATTCCTGAATATATTAATCTTGGACCCCACGCGAAGTTAAGTCAATGCGCCGCATCTACTTACTAGATGCGCCGCATCTTACCCTCAGACAGAAACTATAAATACCCCAAGACCAGATGAATTTCGTAGCACATATTATATACGAGGTACGAAGACCACAGAAACCTAAGGCCGAATTCAGACGAATAGGCATCACAAGACACACCCGAACGAAGATACAAGAGCTGTAAGAAGGTGCTGCATGTGTTTAATTCATTAAGTAGTTTTGTTTTATTGTGTTAGTAAACTTTAATTCATCAGGATTGATGGCTTGTGTAATGTGACAACGGAAAGATTGCACTCCCTTAAAACTGCTTTCCCATCAATTAAAGTTTATATGTTGATGTCTTTGGTTACTACTTATTAGTGCATTGATAACCTCTGTGTTTATTAGTGGTCTGCGCATTTGACTACGGAAGAGAATGTGGCTCCCACGGTTGTTACTAAATTGATCACTTAGGAATAACTTTTAGACATAAGTAATCATTAAGGGTTTACTCGCCGATAAGAATAGGGCCAACGAGAAAGGGTTAACTACATACACTTCATATAAAACTATCAATAAAACAAGTGACAATCTACTTAATCATTGTGGAAAGGATTTGTCAAACACTTGGGATGTGAATCTTAGTAATGTGTTTGAGAGATATTTATGTATGAATATGTTTAGCATGCGGAATCTACTACAACACACTTAAAAGAACACAAGGTGGTGAGTTTATGTAAACGAGAGAATGCAATGAACAAGAGACACAACTTTGGTTAACACAAAACGATTCAATATTATTGATGAAATAATACGGATGATCTAAGTATCACCGGGATTACAAAGTAATCTTGAATCTAAGATTGTAAAAGGATTTGTGAATTTAGTAACTAAGTTACTTGAGAGTTTGTTCTAGTTTTTGGTTAATGGTCTAAGAGATGCATGCATGAAGTGTGACTAAGGTATCCTTTTATAAGATAAGGACACCTTATTACAAGTTGTCAAGTGGTTGAATATAATACTATACTTTGACTATATTAGCGCCTACAATTAAATACAACTACCAATGTACAACTCTGTAATATTCTTCTGTGAACCACAGAGGACTAAACTACTTCTACATAACGTATAACAATGTACAAAGACTAATAATTCAACTAAATATCTATTACAAAATATCTAATCAATATTGACATAAGCTTGGCAGGCTCTTCATCAACTAGCAGTACCTTCTACCCAGAAGGTACTGTTAGTACATCTTCATACTTCTTCAAATCAACTAGCAGGCTCTTTGACATCTTTGGCAGGCTCTTTGACTTGAACATTTTATTCCCAACAATCCTCCCCTAAACTTGTTATTTCCATTGAAATACACAAGTTTCTGATGAATAAAATACATACCTTGAGGATTTGAGAGAACTCTTCCAAAAACCTTCACTTTCTGTTCTTCCTTTTTCTTTCATATTGCTCAGATATGCTCCTCAGCAAACTTTGAACAATTTCTGATTTCTCATCATCTTTGTCACATCTTAATCTCTTGGAGATCATAGTTTTAAGCACTTCATAACTAAGTGGATACTCTTTCTCAGCCAACATAAAGAGTTCTATCCCACTTTGTGTGTAAAGATGGTGAATATTGCTAAGGCTTAGAAATTCCCATGTTGTTGAAGGATCATAATAGGGAAATTTCCAATGAACATCTTTGGGATCAGGATCAAACATCCTATTGAATTCTACCCATAATTCCTGTTCCTTAGCATCAGTACTAGAATTTGTGTCTAGCCTAATCTGCACTAGATTCCACAATTCTTCCAAGTCTGCTCTGTCAGATGCTCTAACTAGATTTTCAAAATTCTTAAAGCTAGCAGATTGACCCCCAACCCTTATTATTTTCCATGATTTTCCTAATCTATCATGGTTTACTTCCCAGTCAATAATAGGGCGTCTACAGCTAATTGGATCAGCATGAATGATAGTTGGCAAAGTAATTAACATCTTACTTACTTGCTCTGTGTCCAATTTTGCTACTTCTTTCTTCTGAGCATCTTTCTTCTTCATAGAGGGCTTTACATCAGATGGAACTTTGTAGTAAAGACTTTTATAGGCTTGAAGATACAAGTAGTAGATTTCATCAGCAGATTTCTTCTTCAGTTGATAATCAGTCCAATTTGCTTGACCTTTTAGAAATCTCTTCATAAAAATTACTTGATCTTTCTAAGATTGACCTACCTTAAAACCTCTTTTCTGACTTTCTTTCATCTTTTCAAAAATATCAGCTAGAGCTGCTTCCTTATACTTCTTGTTGATAAAAGATTCAAGCTCTGCTGTCTTCTCATCAGAATTAAGATTCTTGTCATTCACTATTATTGCTGCTTGGCCCCTCACAATTGGATCATTAGCAATAATCCATTGCATCTGTGCATCAAAGGTTTCTTGAGCAATTTGAGTATCAAGAAGAGTCTGAGCAGCATCTTCAGCATCTTTCTGCTCTTTCATTACTGCAAGCATTCTTGAAGCTTCAAGTGCTTTCAGTTCTTCTTCATGAACCCTTTTGGCCTCTTCTTCTCCTAAAGCCATCTGAATTTGCTGTGTTCTTTTCAACTTCTTGGACTTTGGCTCATCTTCAATCATAATGCTTTTGCCTTTATCCTTTGGAGTTGGTTCTTTTGATGGAGCAGAAGATTGCTCATCAGCAGCAAAAATCCTCCCTTGAACAAACAAATTCCCTTGAGGCTCTAAACCCCTCTTTCTCTTGTACACTTTCTCAGCAGACCCTTTGTACCCCATAGCCAATAGCCTCTCTATCCTAGCAGGCTCTTGTTCTTGCCTAGCAGGCTCTTGCCCTGCACCAGCAGGCTCTTCATCATAAACTTGAGTTCCTTCATGGAATTCAAATTGAGCCTCCTCTTCATCTTCAGAACTATCCATCCTCCCCTTTTTGGAAGAGTGACCTATCCTATCAGCATCTGACTTTGAAGAACTAGATAAAACAACCTTTGCAGACTGTTTACCCTTTAGCTTCTTCACTTCACCCTCCAATTTCTTTACCCTCTTGACTAATTTGATGTTGATCTCAGAAAACTTCTTGCTTTGTCTTTTAAGAGCATCTTCTAAGAACTTCACCTTCTCTTTTAGTTCTTGCATTGTCTGAGGTGATTGGGTTTGTGATACATGATGTGATGATGTTGGTGGTGTTGCTGATGGTACTGGAGATGGTATTGGTGATGTTTGATGTGTTGGTGAAATGTAACCATGTGAAGAACTAGATGATGGTGATTCAGCTGATGGTGTTGGTTCTTCTGGATGTTGTGGTAACATTTCATCAAATAGTGGTATTTCTTCCCCTCTGAAACCAATTCTCATATTTGAAAATACTTTGTGAGAAAGTTTTGGTGTTTCATAAATTGAGTCTGTGGGAAGTAACAAATGTTTTAATTTTGCAATGATGCATCCAATAAATCTTGGATACATTAAAAACTTTGTTTCACTTTTCACATTTTTAATCAATCCTTCAAAAATATGTTTTGAAAAATTGTATTTTCTGTTTGTAGCCAAGCAGATGAGAGCAGAAGCTATGTTTCCACTAAATTGCTCCCAAGAAGTTTTCTTCTGGCTCAAACAATGAAGGATTGTGTGAATCAAAAATCTCCATTGTGGAGTAAGATGCTTTTTCAGAAAAGTGAGTTTGTTAGACTCAGCATGATACCCCATTCTTTCTAAATGTTCAAAAATTTCAGTATCTGGCAACTGACTAATACCATCAGAATCATCCAAATGAAGATGTCTTCTTATGGATGACTCAGTAAGAGTCAAAAGTTTGCCATCCACTTTGGCCTTAATCCTTTGTTCCCCATTTTCAGAAGTTTTAATTTTAGCAGTTTGCCAAAATTGTAAAATTTGAGATTCATAAATAGTGGGATTGACTAGTAAAGCAAACCTGATGTAGGAGTTATTTAAAAAGTCCACTACTTGATGAAAAGAGGCATTATCCTCTGACTTCTCTAAAAATGCTAATTGATTGTGACGTTGGACAAAGTTTAGAACAACTGTGGAATCCATAATGAAAATTTTGAATATGATGGTGGGATTTGTTGGTAGTACTGGTAGAAGATGAAAGGTGTATGTGAATTATGATAGGGACTGATGAAAGAAGATATGTGAGAATTAATTTTTCCGACAATAAGAAAGATTATAATAAGTAATTGAAAAGGCGGTTAAAAAGATCTTTTATATGTGAAATATAATATAATATAATCATCAGTAATTTACATAACTACCCCAACGGCTAATTTTAACTACCAGGCCCAACGGCTAAAACTTTTTCTGACAGGCTCAACGGCTATCTAGCAGTACCATTTTACTCTAGCAATACCAATTTTTGAACTACCAGTACCTTTGAAAGTTTTATAAAAATCCCTTATAGTTTTTAGCAAACTACCAGCTATCAACGGATTTGAGTTGTCTTTACCAAAAGCCGTTTGCTTAAGGACTAGCCAACTATTTACAATTAAGTATGGTTAGTTAACAACCATATAGTTTTTGGTAAACTATCAACCATCAACGGATTTGATTTGTCTTTACCAAAAGCCGTTTGCTTAAGGACTAGCCAGCTCTTAAGTTTATAAAAACTTGGTGAACTGAATACCAAAAGCCATATTGACCTAAAAATGGTGCAATTTCCTTGGATGGAGGAAATTTGAAAGACAATGATGCTGTGTATCTTGGATGATTGGTTCAACAAGTGAAATCATCTAATAGCATGCCTTTGAGTTGAAACTTTTCTTAGTTTGATCTAGATAGAACTTTCTCCTTGAGAAATGTTTCATCCCTTCTAGATATGTGATCTAACTCTATCTTTTTCAACCTTTGCATCATCTTGTATGCTCTTGTCTTTTTCATTCATAAATTGGTGTTTCTTCCTTTCTGAGCTATCATATCCTCCCCTGAGATGATTATCTTCCCTGAGATTAATGTAACTTTTGTTGCCCCTTAGTGTTTGAAAGACCTCTTGTTTTGTTATCAACCTGAAATGTGTTAGTTGCAAACCAAAAGAACATAGTGCCAAGCACTTGATCTATAACATTTTAGACATTTAAGCATCAATATGAACAAAACATAGCAAATTATGTATTAGCAGGACCAATTATGAATAGACAGTACCTTTCGACTAACTAGCAGTACCATGTTTAAAAGTCAATACCAGTTAATTTTATATACAAAAACACATGTTTTTCAAAGATTTATCATTCCAATACCTCCTACAAGATATTTGAATCTACCTAAATCAAAAGCTTTGGTGAGAAGGTCTGCATAATTCTTTTCAGAATCAATTTTAACAACTTGAATTAACCTTTTCTCATTGCAATCCCTTATGAAATGGTGTCTGATTTCAATGTGTTTTGTCTTTGAGTGTTGAACTGGGTTTTTAATGATACATATAGTACTGCTATTGTCAATATAAATAATGGTGTTAAGAAAATTGTACCCATAGTCAAGCATTTGATTTTGGATCCAAAGAACTTGCCCACAACAATTTGCACCAGCAACATATTCTGCTTCAGTTGTAGAATTGGCCACCATTGTTTGTTTCTTGCATTGCCAAGAGATAAGTCTGCAACCAAGAAATTGACATCCACCAGTTGTGGATTTTCTGTCTAGAGTTGCACTAGCATAGTCACTATCCGAGTAAGCCACCAATTCAAAAGATGATTCCCTTGGATACCAAAGACCCAACCTAGGTTGACCCTTAAGATATCTAAAGATTCTTTTGACTGCTGTAAGATGAGAGATTTTGGGATGTATTTGAAATCTTGCACATACACATACTGAGAACATGATATCTGGTCTTGATGATGTAAGATACATCAAAGACCCAATCATTGACCTATAATTGTGCAAATCCATATCTTCTCCTTCAGCATCCTTGAGTAGCCCTTTGTCTGGATCCATTGGTGTACTTGCAACCTTAGAATCAGAAAAATTAAATTTCCTTAGGATCTCTGCTACATACTTATCTTGGCTGATAAATATGCCTTCTTTGGATTGTTTCACTTGGAGACCCAAAAAGAAAGTAAGTTCCCCCATGGAACTCATTTCAAACTTACTATGCATAAGTTTTTCAAATTCTACACACAAGTCTTGGTTTGTTGATCCAAAGATAATTTCATCAACATAAATCTGCACTAGCAAGATGTCTTTCTTTGTTCTTTTGATGAACAAAGTTGGATCAATCCTGCCTCTTTGGAATCCACTTTCTAGTAGAAAACAAGCCAATGTTTCATACCATGCCCTTGGTGCTTGGTGTAGGCCATACAGAGCCTTGGTAACCTTATAAACCTTGTCTGGATATTCTGCATCAATGAAGCCTGGAGGTTGAGATACATACACTGGTTCTTCAATTTCACCATATAAAAATGCACTCTTAACATCCATTTGATAGACAGTGAAGCCTATGAATGAAGCATAGGCCAAGAATAGCCTAATTGCTTCAAGTCTTGCAACTGGAGCAAACACTTCTTCATAATCTACCCCTTCTTCTTGAGTATATCCTTGAGCTACCAATCTTGCTTTGTTTCTGATCACTATACCCCTTTCATCTCTCTTGTTTCTGAATACCCATTTGGTTCCAATTGCCCTATGACCTTTGGGCAAATCAACCAATATCCAAACCTTCTGAATCTTGAATTGGAGAAGCTCTTCTTGCATTGCTTCCACCCAACTTGCATCATCTAAAGCTTTGTTTATGTTTTTGGGTTCAGCCTGAGATAGAAAACATGAAAACAGGAATATATTGGAAATATCATGATTCTTTTCTTCATAAATAGAGGAGATAACCTTCTTCATCTGAAGATAAGACTTGAGATAAACCAACTTGAGATCTTGTTCTAACACCAGAATTTATGCTACCAATCACATCATCAGTTGAGTGATCTTTGAGAATTCTAGTGTTGGGTGTTTTAGGAACTTCATAAGTAGATGGAAGATTGCTAATCCCCCCTTCTTCTGGTAAAGAATCATCTATTTGAACATTCAATGGCTCAGCAGTATCAATACTTGAACTAGCAGGACCATCTGGTGAACTAGCAGTACCATTGTCATTAGTACCACTTTCTTGATTCTCTTGATTCTGAGTTCCTTGATCATCTTCATTGCCTTCATTTGTTGTGTTTGAAGGTCCTTCTTGACTTGAAGATAGATCCATACTTTTCCAAATTGGCATCCAGATGTAATCTTGATCTTTAGGAGTTTCAACTTTGTCTTCAGAACCTGCATTATCATTAGTATTTGTACCTGAAACAGGCACATAATTCATAGATTCTGAAAGCCTATCAATATCAAACATCCAATCTGGTCCAATTCCTTTCACATTTGTTAGTTTCTCTTGAAACTCTATGTGAAGATTCTCTTCCACTAGCCTAGTGCAAGTGTTAAACACTCTATAGGCCTTACTCTGCAAGGAATACCCTATCAAATAGCCTACATCTGCTTTTCCATCAAACTTGCCTAAATGATCTTTGGTATTTAGAATAGTGACATGACAACCAAAAGGTCTCATAAAACTTAAAGATGGTGTTCTACCAAAGAAAAGTTCATAAGGTGTCTTTCTATGTGGCTTTGTCACAAGAACCCTGTTTTGTACTAACATAGTTCTAGCAGCCTCTATAAGTGTTCTATTCTTTCTTTCTGCTACTCCATTTTGCTGTGGGGTTCTAGCTACACTAAATTCCCTTTTTATGCCTTTTTCCTTGCAAAAGTCATCCATAACCCTATTCTTGAACTCTGTCCCATTGTCACATCTGATGACTTTGACTTTCTTATCAGATTGGTTTTCTACCTCAGTGATATAAGTTTTAAGAATCTCACTAGTTTCATGTTTAGATCTTAAAAAGAAAACCCAAGAGAATCTGCTATAGTCATCAGTAACAACAAGACAATATCTTTTCCCATTCAAGCTACACACATTAGTAGGACCAAAGAGATCCATATGAAGCATATGTAAAGCCTGAGAAATAGAGTTTTGGGTCTTGGGCTTACAAGAAGTTCTATGTTGTTTGCCTTTTAGACAATCAACACAGGTTTGGTCAGTTTGGAAAATCTTTTTGGGTAAACCTCTTACCAAATCATATTTTGCAATAGTGTTGATTGTTTTAAAGTTTACATGACCAAGCCTTCTATGCCAAAGCATAGATTCATCCAATGAGGCTTTTGCTACCAAACAAGTTAGACTCTCCTTAGGATCAATGTTCTTTAAATTGATACTGTACATATTGTTCCTTTTTGGAATTTTAAGAAGGATCTGACTCTCATCAGGCATCTTAAAATCAGAAGAAAGAACCATACTGATGCGTGGTTTTGCAACCTTACAACAGGTTTTACCTCTCGAGGGATCTCAAGAGGCTTACAACCCCACCAGGCAGTGTACCTGACCGATGTAGTATAGTGTAGTGGTAAGTACGGGGGATTGATCGTTCTCCACAGGGAATAGTGTTCGTTAGGTGTGAAAAACTACTCTAATAGGTCTAAGGGTGAGAGAAGATTCTTTTTATGTTTTTATAATTTTATGAAAGCAAGTAAAATCTCGGGTTTGAAAGAGTGGGCGGAATTAGTTGCTAGTCAACTAACCCAAGTTACTACGAATGCAAATAAAATAAAATAACAGAAAATGAAAATGTGGTGAAACTTATATGGAGAGAAATGTGTTTACTTAGATTTCCTTACTCCCTAACTATCTTTTACCGGTTGATTAGTGTGTATTAATTGCGTGGATGACGGGTGTATTCCTTAATACCAATCGTGGGGTGGCGTACGTACTTCCCCAACTCTATGAACTCCTACTTCACTCCTATGTCGAGCCGGCTAAGAAGCTCCTAACATGGGATCACTAGAATTCGCTCATGCATTAAATACAACCATAAAAACCTTAGTACGCATTGGCTCATGTTTCTTAAGACGTTCAAGCAAGTTACCGTATAGGAAGTTAGCCAGTTTTCTTAAGCCTAACATCGATGAACAATCATCCAATACAATTAATAACACACTAATAACCAATAATCAATAGTTAGGTTTCATTAGATCTAAGCAAACACAAAGAAAACCTAGCCTAGCATGTTAAACAAAAGACAAGAACAAGATAGAATCAAACAACACATAGACATATTGAATGATTAATTGATAACTTATCTTCAATGTAACATGGAAGATCTCAAGGCAAAAAGCCTTGAAAAAGCTGCTAAAATCGTCTTAGGGTTTCCTCCCAAAATTACACACAAAGTTCCACACTAATGACAAAAAATTGCAAAACTATATATAGAGATTAAGGGCTGACGGCGTCACATTGTAGATCCTGACGCCGTCACCTCGCCGCTTTTAGGGTTCCCGGATGGCCTTCCTGACGCCGTCCCTCTTTAGACCTCCAAAATCCGTTCTGGCTTATCAAAGCTCGACGCCGTCAGAAATAAGCTTGACGCCGTCCCTCTTTAAATTAAGCCGTGACGACCTTGATCACTTCAAAGGGTGACGCCGTCAGATTTTTCATGCAAAATTCTCTGGCTTATCATGAGTAATTTTCATATCCACCTTTTTCTTGCCAAGCCATGACGCCGTCTGGGGAAATTCCTGACGCCGTCAAAGGTACTTTTTAGCCGATTTTGAGACTTTGTCGTTTTCTTCACTTTTATGCTCCAAAAACGTCCAAAATGCTTCCTTTTCCAGATTTCTTCTCCAAAGTACCTAAAATGACAAAAGGAACGATTTAGGGCAATATTTGATCAAATAAATACGATTTAGGGCTTAAATGACCCCCTAAAAGCGGTACACTTTTCGCTTCATCAAATACCCTTACACTTGAGATTTGCTTGTCCTCAAGCAAATGCGCTTTTATTCTAATCAAAATACAAGTTAGGGGTCATTTAACACTAATATAAAAGTAATTACAACAAATAGTCGTTCCACTTTAATCATAATAAGCACGGAGATTACAAACTAGCACCTCACAAGTAGTGTTTAGATACTCACATCTCTCAAGTGTCATCAAAATAAATCTCATAAATGAAAACGGATAATATCTCTCACTACCTGTCATAGCAAATAGATTACCATAGGCTTGGGAAAGGATCAAAAACCTCCTCCACTAGGCGTAAGCATCTAAGATAAACTATCAAAGAGGGCTTTTACATGGGTTATAACGTTAGGTGTAGGGAAAAGGAAAACACGGTTTTGTTGGATAAAGGATATTTTACTGGTGGCGAGTTAAAGATCTTGGTTGATTACATGTACTATACAATGTTGCTAAGCCAAGACTCGACTCAATCTTAAGCTAAAAACAAAATAACAAAAACATAAAATAAACATAAAATGAAACGGGATGGTAGTCCGTATGTTTTTTTCTATTTTTCTTTTTCTCATTTTTTTTTTTTTTTTTTTTTTTTTTTTTTTTCACATACACTCTTGCCCTACCATCCAAAATAATACATCATAGGGGCATTGCATTCCCCTTACACTTGAACTTTTATATAACTTTACAAATAACTATTCTAATGACTCGAATTAAGATAATTGAAAAACTTTGAGTACTTTTTTAAAATATTTAGCACATATGGGGGTAATAATGTTGTTCTTCCCCATTACTCCATTACACTAGTACTTTACCCATGAGTCCCAATCGTCCCAAAACAATATGTACAAGGATATGACTCGACTTAGCAACCATGTAATCAATTAGATAATTAACTTGGGTTTAAACAAATGTTGTCACAATAATGCACAAAAAATGAGTGCATACAAGGTAGGCTAAGGCGATTTGGGTGTACATTTTAGTGGGGTGTAACAAATTCTTCCTTTAAGTAAAATGCTTAAAGGTCGAAACGAAAAGATAGGCTCTGAGGGGTGTACTAGGGGTATCGTGTACTAAAAATGAGTACAACGCAAAGGGTGTGGGAGAATTACTTGACCAATGTAGCCAAAGTAATTATAACAAAAACACAGGTGTAAAACAATGGGTTAATCCTAATGCCTCTTATCATGTAATAAATCTAACTACACGAATGTAGTCTCACTTGTGGCCTCGGAATGGTCCTAACGGAAGTTCTAGAATCTAAGTGCTACCGGTACACACATCATAGCATAAATGCTTTTCCTACCAATTCTAGGGGCGAACCTCACATATTTGGGGGTGGAAAATTTTTTAGTGGTACGGTTTTTGTGCTAGTCATATAACTCCTATCCGTGAGACGCTCATTAAGATCAAAGTTTCACTCCTAAATGTTGAAAAAAATTTTAAATTTGGCACTAAAATTGCCTTAACAGGTATTTATCTCAGTTTTATTACACATCTACTATTAAATAAACAAAAATCAAGTGCAATTGTATTCTCTAAAGTATCGTACTTTACCCTCCTTTACACTTAAGATGAACATTGTCCCCAATGTTCAAATAACAAGATGTAAAAGCATAAAGTAAAAGAATGAAATCAAATACTCCCCTGATTCGCTCGATGGATAATGAAGTAACATGGTTAAATCTTCTTCCAAGAGAATGTAAAAGCTCCAAGACTAATGCATCACCAAAAGCTTGATTCCACATACATCTCCTTGTCCAAAATAACCTGTTAAACCTGAGAAAACAAACACGAAAACCTGCATAACATCGGCGGGATAAACTCTATATATAAGGATATAATGCTTGTGGAATGATAGTTTTGCAGATTCCTGGAGATTATAAGTTAGAGATTTAATAAAAACTTTTTATGAAAACAAAACTTTCAAAAATTTTTAGAAAATTAAACCTGACGCCGTCAGAAATGATCTGACAGAATTCTCATGTTAAGTTTCCGGAAAAATTTTTGGAAAAACCTATACCTTACTTCCTGGAAATCCTGCAAAACATCATTATGACTCGATACAAGCATTTGACTCAAACAAATACTAATATGTATGTTAATTTATTATTATTACGATTCATGTTCATTTGTTCTAATAAACTGGTTTGGATTTCCCTTACACTTAACTTTTGCAAAATACCTTTATATGTAGTTAAGACGAAGTTAAAAACAAGATAAAGCATTTTCACAATTAGTTTTTGAACATGAATCAATAATAATAAAATTTAAACATACATACGGAAACAAATAAAAACAAACAAACAAATAAATAAACACACAAAGCAAATAAAGCTTGGGTTGCCTCCCAAGAAGCGCTTGTTTTTGTTCGAGTCACGAGCCTGACTCTACCCTTATTTAACGGATAAAGGAGAGGTTTTTCCTACACTTAGGATTAAGTGCGGGTGATAGTAGCGATACACACCATCTTGGTGGAAGTATGCCGCGTGAGGAAAGAGTGGTGGATGAATTATATACTCAAAGGGGTGTGCTCCTTTCATCATAACCTTACCTAGTTCACTTTGGTCAATGGGTGAATTAAAGTTTTCTCCTAAAAAGGGATCATCTTCTATCAACTTCGAGAGACTCCTAGTTGGGAATCCATCTTGACCTAATAAACCCGGTTTAAAACCCATAATGTTTCTTGTGATCAATCATGAATGGGTGATGTAGACATGTAAGGTCATTTTTCACTCCTATATTGTCTTCCTCACTACAAGGCTTAATGTCTACTACCTTAAACTTAAGACTACCCGGACTATATGTTTTGATGGGTGGATCGGGAGCTAATTCAATTCCTAAATTTTCATCCAAGGATGGAAGATTAGGTAACGGTTTTGGATGAGGCTCCGGCTCATCAAAACTAGGAACTTCCATAGGAATAAAAGAAAGGTTGTGATCACTAAAAGCATTCAAACCTATATCCTCTAGTGGTGCTTGGTCCAAGGGTTCTACCTCCATTGGGATTCCTAAAGTTTCTTCTACTTCTTCCGGGTAAGTCACGGGCGGTGTGTGTGCCTCAAATGATGGTAGGACTTGTGGGGTGTTTAGTGGGCTAATGTTACTTACCTCATCATTTCTTGTGTCAAGATCACCTATATCCCCATCATGTGTTTTAGTAGAATCTAACCCAAACATGTTCCTAAGTATCTCAAATCCTTCTCTAGCCATTTCAAGTTCTAAGTCCAATTCATAAGAATCTTCCCCGATAACATGATTACTATGTTCAATTTGCCTAAAGGATTCATCATGTGTTCCTTGAGATTCAAAGTCATTGATCATAAAACCTAGGTCTTTTTGCTCAATATGCTCATGTTCGGCTAAATCCTCCTCAATTGTTTCCTCAAGTTGTGATGTATACGAACCCATTAATTCATTAAACTTATGGTTCACGGTTAGGAGGCTTTCCTCAAATTTTTTCCAAAGGGTCTTATTAAAAGGAGTTGATCCTAACAATGATTGTTTAATAGAAGCCACACATGCACATAATTCATCAAACCTATCAAACTTTATACCCATCTCCTCTTGTATATATCTAAGATCACTTAAAAATTCATTGGAACAACAGGAAGCAAATCTATCCGTGTAAAGTAATTGTTCCTCTATTGTTAATGATCTAAATGGAATTTCATCCGCCATGGTGACAAATGAAAATGGTTTTACAAACAAAGGGCACAAAGAAAAAGATAGACTAAAGAAATCTAATAAAAAAAAAAAAATCTCACTAGAAAGGAATCTAGTGAGTAGACCTAATAAAATAAAAATTCAACCTAAACAATAACTATTCTCCGGCAGCGGCGCCAAAAACTTGATGCGTGGTTTTGCAACCTTACAACAGGTTTTACCTCTCGAGGGATCTCAAGAGGCTTACAACCCCACCAGGCAGTGTACCTGACCGATGTAGTATAGTGTAGTGGTAAGTACGGGGGATTGATCGTTCTCCACAGGGAATAGTGTTCGTTAGGTATGAAAAACTACTCTAATAGGTCTAAGGGTGAGAGAAGATTCTTTTTATGTTTTTATAATTTTATGAAAGCAAGTAAAATCTCGGGTTTGAAAGAGTGGGCGGAATTAGTTGCTAGTCAACTAACCCAAGTTACTACGAATGCAAATAAAATAAAATAACAGAAAATGAAAATGTGGTGAAACTTATATGGAGAGAAATGTGTTTACTTAGATTTCCTTACTCCCTAACTATCTTTTACCGGTTGATTAGTGTGTATTAATTGCGTGGATGACGGGTGTATTCCTTAATACCAATCGTGGGGTGGCGTACGTACTTCCCCAACTCTATGAACTCCTACTTCACTCCTATGTCGAGCCGGCTAAGAAGCTCCTAACATGGGATCACTAGAATTCGCTCATGCATTAAATACAACCATAAAAACCTTAGTACGCATTGGCTCATGTTTCTTAAGACGTTCAAGCAAGTTACCGTATAGGAAGTTAGCCAGTTTTCTTAAGCCTAACATCGATGAACAATCATCCAATACAATTAATAACACACTAATAACCAATAATCAATAGTTAGGTTTCATTAGATCTAAGCAAACACAAAGAAAACCTAGCCTAGCATGTTAAACAAAAGACAAGAACAAGATAGAATCAAACAACACATAGACATATTGAATGATTAATTGATAACTTATCTTCAATGTAACATGGAAGATCTCAAGGCAAAAAGCCTTGAAAAAGCTGCTAAAATCGTCTTAGGGTTTCCTCCCAAAATTACACACAAAGTTCCACACTAATGACAAAAAATTGCAAAACTATATATAGAGATTAAGGGCTGACGGCGTCACATTGTAGATCCTGACGCCGTCACCTCGCCGCTTTTAGGGTTCCCGGATGGCCTTCCTGACGCCGTCCCTCTTTAGACCTCCAAAATCCGTTCTGGCTTATCAAAGCTCGACGCCGTCAGAAATAAGCTTGACGCCGTCCCTCTTTAAATTAAGCCGTGACGACCTTGATCACTTCAAAGGGTGACGCCGTCAGATTTTTCATGCAAAATTCTCTGGCTTATCATGAGTAATTTTCATATCCACCTTTTTCTTGCCAAGCCATGACGCCGTCTGGGGAAATTCCTGACGCCGTCAAAGGTACTTTTTAGCCGATTTTGAGACTTTGTCGTTTTCTTCACTTTTATGCTCCAAAAATGTCCAAAATGCTTCCTTTTCCAGATTTCTTCTCCAAAGTACCTAAAATGACAAAAGGAACGATTTAGGGCAATATTTGATCAAATAAATACGATTTAGGGCTTAAATGACCCCCTAAAAGCGGTACACTTTTCGCTTCATCACATACATTCATTGTCAGTAAATAGAACATTGTTCTTTTTGTCACACATTTGTGAGACACTAAGGAGATTAAACTGAAGTTCTTTCACAAAATACACATTTTCAAAATCTAATTTACTGGTTTTGATAGTACCTTTACCAGTGATCTTTCCTTTTATTCCTCCCCCAAAGGTAACATATCCTCCATCAAATGTTTTGAAGTCTGAGAGGAATGACATGTTGCCTGTCATGTGCCTTGAACATCCACTATCTACATATCCTTGATCTCCAATATCAGATGAATGTTCCTGCACATGAATAAACATATTAGTTTCCTTGGGGTATCCAAGCCATGACAGACTTGGGTTTGCCTCTTGCATCAATGAAATCAAACCTTTTCAGGATTGTTGATGCACCTTTTGATTGGATTGGTTTCCATATCCAACATGCTGAGGACTTAACAGCACTTTCCCTTTTTATCCATTTTGTGGTCTTTGGTCTATCAGTACCAATTTTGGCAATACCAATTTTGGCAGTACCATTTGGTCTAGCAGGACCTTTGGTTTTTGGTTTCCAAATTTGTGTTTTGACCACATATTTCTTTTGAATAGGACTATTCTCAACTTTTGGTACATGTTTGAAAGTGTTTCTTGTACCCTTATTAGTTGGTTTTGTAATAACAGGCTTATTTTGTCTAACAGTATGTTTAACTTTTGTGGTGTTAGACTTAACAAAACTTTTTCTGGGGTGAGTAACATTTGTTTTAGACTTTGATTTACTCCCAGAAACCCATTTATTACAATAAGCATGAAGATGATTAAAGCTACCACAATAATAACAAGCCTTATTGAACATAACAAAGTCATCACCTAGTTGTTGTGACTTAAGGTTGTTCCAATTTCTTTGGCTTCCCCTAGGTTTGTTATTACATTTTTCACAACTTTCAACTGTTTTCAAAACAGCTTTGGTCTTAGCCTTAACTTCTACTCTCTTAGGACTGATTGGTCCTACTTTGTTTCCTTTGATAGGAACAGTCTCATCTTCATCATCATCAGATACCCAATCTTCAATAATTAGAATATCTGGTTTCTTATCAGTGAGCACCTTAGAGAGTGAGGCAATCTTAGCACTCTCAGAAGGTTCACTTTTCTCTACAGGTTTAGCTAATGGTTTGTTAATGATTTCATGCAAACCTGATTCAGCAAGATCTGATCCTGGGGGACAAGGAATTCCTCTATAAGGAGGTGCACAATTATTGTATCCTATCCCTGATTTTATTCTCTTATTCATCTGATTTTCTACTATGCTCCTAGTACATTCAGAAGCAATTTCCATTTTAGTAACAGTCAGTTGAATATTATCTCTAGCCAATGTCACTTTAGTACACTCAGTCCTTAACATTTCTATTTTGAATCTTTCAAAAATATTTGTCTATTAAGAGCAGCTTTAGCATCAGTAAAGGTGAGTTCATTTTCTCTATAGTGAATGATTTGTTTTTCTAGTTTGGCCATACCACACTTATAGTTAACTAAGGTTTGATTAGTTTTTCTTTCTTCTACTTTTAGCTCATCATAAAGTTTGATATAAGATTTTAATTCATCAAAAGCTTTACAAGTAGTAGAACATTTTGTAATTTGTACCTCAGGTGTGGAGAATGCCATCAAAGCCAATTCATCAGAAGTTGACTCATCTTCACCCATGAAACTCCAATCAAAACCCATGCCATCAATAGCAACCATTGCTTTTGGCTCAGCAACTTCAACAACCTTACTCTTGCTTTCAAAGCTTCCTTTCTTCTCAAAGCTTCCTTTATTCCTGTTGTCAAACCCTCTACCCTTGTCATCCTGCTTCTTAGGTCTTCTACACTCTCTAGAGTAGTGACCCTTCATGTGGCAGTTGTAACACTCCACTTTTGACTTATCATATCCAGCAGGCTCATTTCCATTTATCATTATCTTCTTGCCAGTCCTCATCAACAACTTCTTAGCTCTAATGCTCAAAAGTGAAAGTTGCCACTTTATGTCCATCTCTTCAAGATCATCAGGATGAATCTCTTGAAGATCTTCAAATGTTAATATGGACCCATTGTGTTGAGATGTAAGAAAAGCACACCCAATTGTTTCATCTAAAATGGATTTGGTATTACTAGAAGTACTAGCAGTACCAAAGGTTGTGTTGGCAGTACCTTCTTCTCTGCCACCTTTTTCTTCATTATCAACCTTTGAGATGCTTGGAGATGAAACAAATGCCATATTTCCTGAGCTTGACCCAGTAGTCTTCTTTACTTCATGCTCTACTATTTTGAAATTGTTGTAGAGATCATTAAGACTCATCTGATCAATATCTGGCTTGTTCTTCCAGACAATGACATGCATAGACCATTCTGAAGGTAAACTCCTAAGAAATTTAGAGTTTAGATCTTCTTGAGTTATCATCACTTCATGGATGGCTAACTGGCTTGAAAGCTTCTGAAGTCTATTGAACATACTGTCCAAAGACTCATTGGTTGTGGCTGTGAAGTTCTCAAATTGCTATTTGAGAAGTGTTTTCTGTGTTTTCTTGGTAGCATCATTACCACCAAATCTAGCCACAATAGCTTCAAAAAGGGTTTTGGCATCTTTGTATTTGTTAAAGATCAAAAGCTGATCATTTGGAATAGTCATCAGTAACATACTCCTTGCTTTTAGATCATTTCGCTTCTGGATTCTTTCATCTGCATTTGTTGGTTGGTCTTGTATTTGTGTTACAAGAGCATCATTTACAGTTGTAGTGGTGATTGAGGGTTTAAATGAGTTGCCTCCTTCAATGATCTCCCAAAGTGCATAGTCCTGCACTTGAAAGTATTGTTCTACCCTTAATCGCCACATTTCAAACTCATTTTGCTTAAGTAATGGAAGTTTAGCTGCAACATTTGTTTGAATATGTTCAACATCCATTGTTCTTTTAAATTAGTAAATATCAAACCTGGCTCTGATACCACTTGTGGAAAGGTTTAATTTGTCAAACACTTGGGATGTGAATCTTAGTAATGTGTTTGAGAGATATTTATGTATGAATGTGTTTAGCATGCGGAATCTACTACAACACACTTAAAAGAACACAAGGTGGTGAGTTTATGTAAACGAGAGAATGCAATGAACAAGAAACACAACTTTGGTTAACACAAAACGATTCAATATTATTGATGAAATAATACGGATGATCTAAGTATCACCGGGATTACAAAGTAATCTTGAATCTAAGATTGTAAAAGGATTTGTGAATTTAGTAACTAAGTTACTTGAAAGTTTGTTCTAGTTTTTGGTTAATGGTCTAAGAGATGCATGCATGAAGTGTGACTAAGGTATCCTTTTATAAGATAAGGACACCTTATTACAAGTTGTCAAGTGGTTTGAATATAATACTTTACTTTGACTATATTAGCGCCTACAATTAAATACAACTACCAATGTACAACTCTGTAATATTCTTCTGTGAACCACAAAGGACTAAACTACTTCTACATAACGTATAACAATGTACAAAGACTAATAATTCAACTAAATATCTATTACAAAATATCTAATCAATATTGACATAAGCTTGGCAGGCTCTTCATCAACTAGCAGTACCTTCTACCCAGAAGGTACTGTTAGTACATCTTCATACTTCTTCAAATCAACTAGCAGGCTCTTTGACATCTTTGGCAGGCTCTTTGACTTGAACATTTTATTCCCAACAATCATAAGGATAGATCTTCTTATTGTCTCAAGTATTTATCTGTGTACGTGTGTGCTATTCGCTGATTCGTGCTCATTGGTTTAGTTTATTATTTAATTGCAACCAAATCGTGCCAGTCTCTCAGGCTGAACCCCCTTGCGTTAGATTAGGTTGTATAGCTAATTTAGTATATTAAAATACTGATTAGAATAACGAGATAATACGTTCCACTCTTAGTGATCGACACTCTACTTACCATTATATTCATACTGACCGGGTACACTACTCGTTAAGTGTGTGTGTTATTGATAAGTCGGATAAATATAAATTTAAAACTTGAGTAGGCATTAATACTGCTAAACCGCAATGACACATCGCACGCATCAACAGCCTCTGTCTTTTCTAGGCATGGCTTAATGCCATCTGGTTCTATCAAATATTCTAGGAACATGCCTTCTGTAGCGCCAAAAGTGCATTTCTTAGGATTCAACTTCATGTTGATCTTTCGTAGTGTTCTAAATGTTTCTTCAATGTCGCGCACCACTTCGTCTTCAGTATGGCTTTTTATGACAAGGTCGTCCACATAGACCTCTAGGTTGCGGCCCACTTGCTTTTCAAATGCATTATCTACAAGTCGCTGGTAGGTGGCGCCCGCATTCTTCAGGCCAAAAGGCATCTTTGTATAACAAAAGACGCCTTGGCTTGTGTGGAAGGCTGTTTTTTCCTCGTCTTCCTTAGCCATTTGGATTTGGTGGTACCCTTTGTATGCATCTAAGAAACATTTAAAGGGATATCCGCACAAAGATTCCACCTTCCAGTCTATCTCTGGTAGTGGGTAGCAGTCCTGTGGACATGCTTTATTAAGGTCAGTGAAGTCCACACACATCCGCCAACTACCATCGCTCTTCTTGACCATTACTGGATTGGAGAGCCAATCATGGTAATAGACTTCTCGCATGATGCCAACGTCCACAAGTTTGTGTACTTCTTCCAGAATGGCTTTTGCGCGCTCTGGAGTCTGGCCGCGCTTTTTCTGCCTTACTGGGGAATATCCTTGTCGGATTTTTAGCTTGTGTTCTGCAATCGAGCGTGGCACACCAGTCATGTACTTTGGTTCCCATGCGAAGATATCCAGATTCTTTTGCAAGAGTGCGCACACAGCCGCTTTGCCTTTATCAGACAGCGATCCCCCGATCGATACTTCTTGTTCCGGATACTCAGGATGAATTGCCACCTTCAGATTTGGTACTTTAGCTGCGCTCTGTTCTGGGGTGTGCGTCGTCTCCCATGTAATCGTATTACACTCTCCTGGTGGCGCAGCGCTGTTGTAGATGGTGACAATGCCGCCTTCTACCGGGAATTTGAGCATTCCATGTGCTGTGGACGGTACTGCTCGCATTGCCGAAATTCCTGGTCTTCCAATAATGCCATTGTATGGTGAAGGAGATCTGATCACCATAAAATTCATCCAGGCTGTCGTGGAGTGTTCCTTATTACCAACAGCGACTAGTAGTCGCAGTTGCCCCATGGGCCATATCTTTTCTCCTGTAAAGCCAGTAAGCGCAGTCGTGGCTGGGCTTAACTGTCTTTGTATCTCAGGGCGCAATCTCTTGAAACAATGCTCATACATTATATCCGCTGATGCCCCTCCATCAACATACATGCGGTGGATATCGTGACCCCCCGCATTTATCTCAATGGTGAGTGGTTCTGCCACTGCGTTGTCCGCAGCCAAGGTGGGAAAAGAGATTTCGCTTCCATGAGAAAATTTTTGGCTGACCTTTTGCCTAGTCTTTCGCTGCCATGATTGTATCATGAAGATTGTGTCAGCCTTGTCCTTAGGCGCTTCTTTCTTGCCCCCAGGTTTCTGTTTATCTTTCCCATCCTTAATGTTTTTAACAAGATGGTCCAATCTGCCTTCTTTTACTAGCTTCTCTATTAATTGGCGCAATTGGACACACTCATTGGTAGTGTGGCCCTTCTGTGCATGATACTCGCAGTATCCGTTCCCTACGCGCCGATCTTCTGGGGTGCGCATAGGTGGGGGTCTCGGAAAGTTCGCGCCTTCCGTCGCAAATATCTCCTTTGGAGTCTTCGTTAGTGGGGTGTACTTGTCGTTTCCCCGTCCGCCCCCTTGACTGCGATAGCTTTTGTTACGATTGCTACTCTGGTCATTGGATTGTCTCCTTGGCTCTTCTTGTGACCTATGGTTTGAGTAGCCTTTCTTGCTATCCGCAGCGGCGGCTTCTCCCTGGATGAAGGACCTCGTACGCTTCATCAGTTCATCAAAGGTTTGGGGAACCTTATCATTTAATTTTTTGATGAGCTCTGGGTTATTGATCCCGTTCATAAACCCTGAGATCTTTAGTATTTCAGGACATGCCTTGACATGTATGCATTCATCTTTAAAGCGCTCCATAAAAGCGCTTGTGGATTCCCCTTGGCGCTGTTTTACCCTAGCGAGCTCGACAGGGTTCTTGGCGCACTTCTTCCTTTGAGTAAAGTTAAAACGAAACGCCTTTCGCAACTCTTCAAACCCATTGATGCTTCTGCGTGGAAGCTTACTGAACTAGTTTCGCGCATTCCCCACTAAAGTAGAATTAAACATGTGGCACCACACAGGTTGTGGCCAATTTTCGATGGTTGCTGCTGATTCGAAATTTTTTAGGTGGTCATCAGGATCACATGTCCTATCATAAGTCTTAACATTAGCGGGCATACACCTTTTTTTATCTTCTGAAAAATCACTGATGCGCCGAGTAAATGCGTCAACCTTTTGGCGGCGCCAGGGGCGAGACATATCTTCGTCTTCCCAGTCGCGGGATCTTCCCCCGGACTTCCAGTGTCCTGTTTCTTTGTCCTCGTTATCCGAGGAGTCACTTGAGGATGAGCTTATCCTTTTGCGGCGCTTGCGCCGAATATCCTCGGAATCCGAGCTTGAAGGGCTTTCACTTGGGGAACATCGTCGCCCAAGTCTATCGTGGATCCTGCGACTACCAAGTCTAGCGTGGACATTGGTGCTGTGAGATCCTGTAAAAATCCCTCGTAATAAATCTCACTGATTTAGGATAATCTCAACTTGCTGTTTAATAAAACCCATTTTTATGGGAAAATTTAAAACTTTTCTCTTATTGCTATCATTACCACTTTATGTTTTCATGATATATAGCAACATTTACTCGAAACATAACTAAATCACGGGAGTCCATTCTCACTAAATTCGAGACTTCACAAATAAATATTAGTTAATAATGATAAATCCCTATACAAAAATATATACAATTTTCCTAATTACCTTTAATTACTACACATAATTAACACTAACTACATCTATTTTTCTACAAAGCCAATCGGGCTGTCTAAATGTTGGCCCGTTACACGCTCCACCAGCCCATCACCATCCATACTTACACGAACCAGCCCACTGATTCAAGCCCATCACTTCTTTTGTTAGTTCATGCAATACGACCAGCCACACCTCTTCAAAGGCGACTCGATATCTTTCAAATTCTAAACGCAACTCATGAATATTTTTACATACTCTCATTTACCACCCAATAGACTACCCGTATGCCAAATTTCAGGAACTCAAGTCGAGTATTAATATGGTTTGAAGACCCATTCGGTTGTCCCGTTTCACCCAACTCGATAGATACAAAAATCACAAAACCTAATTTTCTAAACCCAAGCTTCTACCTACAAATTCCTAAACATAATACTAACACTTCATGATGATAAAAGGACAGCCAGAGCAACAGTAGTAAACGTGTAAGACTTGATAAAACCATTTGACACTCAACCAAAATATCTATCGAATATATACATAATCCATCGACTAGAGACAAAGTTTCCCAAACTCCTCCATAACTTCCAATGATTACTAGGTCAGAAGCATGCTAAATTTTACTGTTTATCCACATTTACACTCCATGATTGAGTGTGAAAGTCAATAAGAAAACGTGTGAAATACCTCTATATATTTCACCTTCTTCTAACAGCCACCTTGCTCACTTCTCATTTATCTCACTCTCACTAAATACTTTAAAAACCCAGCATCGTTTATCTCTCTGTTGGAAATATAAATCGAGTAGAAGAAGTAACATGTAAAACGTATTTAAACCCAACAAGCCTACTGCCTCGTTCGAATATTTCTATCCGCGTTCCATTCGATCTTCACAGACTCATCACCACCTTAAGAATTGTAGTAAGTACCTATTCTTCCTCATACTTTCATTTCCCACGTCCACATGTCACGCATGCATATTCCATTTCTACCTTCGAACATATCATTTATTTTGCAAAAGTCTTATACGTTCTTTTATTTGAGTAGAATTGCATGAAACCCATTTGTTTATAACTCTCAATGTGGACAAGTTAAAAACCATTCTAATACACGTTAGAATACATGCATGCACCCTATTATATTTTATACTCGAACGCATACTTTATTTTTAGTTCAATTATGCGCATTTGTTCAAGTGACCCACCCACATTGCAACGAATTCCCATCATGGAAGGGCTAGGATTTGTCACTCACGCTCCACCCTCACGCTTAAGCATCACACTTCATGCATGGCTCGAACATATAAAGACTTTATATCACACGCAAAACATAAGTTGAAAACACTTAGAATTTTCTAAGTGTTTTGTTATAACAAAACCGACCCAACTAGCCTTAAAAACGATTTAATATCTCATGAATTAACTAAATGAACATGTCCTAACTTTACACGACCCAAAAGACCCTACTACTGGCTACACTTTTCGTTTAAACATCATGCTAAAATAATCAAGTTTCGACCCTTTAAAACAAGCCAAACAAATCGTATAAATCATTTTTGAAACAACTAAAACTAGCGCTAAGGACTTTATAGTCCATCTAAACTGTTTTATAAGCAATAGGACAAGTTGGCTTTTCGACACTTGTTAATATGAAATGAAACATAAAAATAAGCATTTTTGATAAAACCAAAACCCTCCTAACCCACGGATTTGTAAACAATAAATGGGCTTAGTATGGTGGCTCGTTAAGGGCCCAATTAGATGAAAAATAAGCTACTAGCCGAATAAGCTGTTAAAATAAGCTTCATTTATCTTAAATATAACTTATAAAAAGTCGCCCACTTTTTCTTTACTATTTTGACATTTTTGGACTAAAAATGTAACGCGATTTGACTGGAAGGACTAAAACTGCCAAACTGTGAAACATATGGACTGAAGCTGTGAAAACAGTTTACAGAGGACCTAAATTGACCTTTGAATTAACTTCAAGCCTTACATGGACATTTGGACTATTTTTGGACTATTATTAGATTTTATATTTAACGAAGGACTAACGACGTAACGCAAACACAGTTAGGGTAAAAAGTGTAAAATCTGGGAAAGGACAAGGACCAACTATTTTCACTTGACATTCTTATTTCATTTTTCCATTTTTCATCACTACATCACTTCCCATGCAATTTATACATTCTAGTTACATATATTTAATTTTCGTTATTTATTAAACGATTTCACTCGCATATCATTTCATCATATTTTGAGGAGATAATACCTCGAGTCAAGTGACATAAGAATCAAGATAATATCATTGTATGATATTATATTTTCTTAACTTGAGGCATTTTAAGCATATCACACCCACATCATCAAATCGTTGTACGATTTCTCACTTTCACACTCATCGTTAGTTACAAGTCGAATACTTAGATATTCCTCATATTCAGGTCTCGTATTGAAGACGTTTCCGTGATCGTTTCCATAAGTCTTACTTGAACTTATAATTCCATCTTGTCAGATACACTCCAGGTGAGTCGTGGCCCCTACTTTTAATACTTGTTTTAAATAACTCTTTTGGGGGAGATACATGCTTCAACTATTTTAAGCCTACTTTCATACTCTGAAAACTCTTATGATTTATTCAAAATCATCAATTATATTTTACCTGTTTTGAATCACTCTTTGACGGGAATATATACTCGTTATATTTGCAAACTGCTTGCCTAGCTTAAATGCTATATTTGAAAAATAACATTTTCAAACTACTTGTTGTAACAAGATACTGAGGCTCATTTTATGCATTCATATAACAACTGAATGTACTAAAAATTTTACTATATTTCTACATTTTCAACAAGAAATAATTGCCAAAACTGAAGTACGCATATTCTATGAAAACCTGAACCCTATATTGCCTAAGTTTAGCTATATTGCCATAAAGTCCCTCGATCATGAGCCATTAATCACTACGGTGAGCGCGAATATAGTGGACAGCTTCGAAACCTGTAAAGGCTGACGACCTATCCCACTAAATACTGGATGGAATGCCTTATGGCTAGTCATATTTAGTCGCGATACACTATATTTGACACATAATAGGATGAAGCAATCACCTATTACTTAGGGCAAAACCATCAGTAACCCTGATGTGACTTTCGCCGTTTTATGGTACTTTTGTTAACGTTTTGCGCGTCATGAGGCTTAGAGCAATATAACTTTTTTGAATATATATGTTTTCCTATATATATTCGGATACAGCTGTATTTAGTAACGACCATTCCACACTGATAGACATCAGACCTTAAACTATTGTTTTCACTATGTGATTGGAATATGTATCATGTACTTGGAAATTAACTTTTATTATATGTGACTTAGTTGTGTTTTCTGATAAAGACAACTCAATGCTTGGCATATTATTACTTTTAAAAGTCGAACCATTATTTCATAGCAAGCATATAACAACGTAACTCATTTTCCTTTAAACTTGAAACTTATGATCATCTGAGTTCATAAATGATTTACTCGCGGATTTTTACCCAATTGCAAACATGCTAGTTACTTCAAGAAGTACTAGTATTTATTTCAACTATACAACTTTTAAATTCATTGAAAGAAAGTTATTTTCTATCAAACTCCACGAACTCACCAACCATTGTGTTGACGTTTTAAGCATGTTTATCTCAGGTAATCAACGAAGCAGGACAAGACACGGAGCGGGCATTAAATACTCTGATAACTTAAATGGTGTGAAAATCAAATATGTCATTCTTTCCAAATTACTGTACTTTTGTGGGATTTTCGAATCAAATATTTCAACCTTTGTACCAAAACTATTATTTTGAATGACATATAACTTTCAAAACGCCTTTTCAAGCCGTTTTCTAAAATTTTTGACGTCGATCCTCAGTGTAACACCTAATTATTTTCCGCTGCCACAAAACCAAATTAGGGGGTGTTACAGATTGGCATCAGAGCCACATGTTATAGAGAATCAAATGTTTTCAAACATTGAACTATAACTACACTTTCAAAATAAATGATTTTACACCATACCATTTTACGCCCTCCGTGTCTGCAGACTGCCGTGCTCAATATATTACCTACTAAGATTGTTTTGTACTAATCTTTACATGCTTAATGTTTACCTTTCACACATAACACACTGTGTTATTGTACACTCAATGTTACACCTTAAACGTATGAATATTCATAATTACTATTGCTACAGTACCATGTCTTCCAAACTGGTCGATGTCACCAAGACTACCTCTCCTACTACACATGCGTCACCTAACTACCAAATTGCACCAGATACTGAAGATCCTTATGTAAAAATGTCACAACCCCAGTCTGACATAGAACTCACTCCGAAATCACCTCTGTCATCACCTACTTACTCACCTCCACGTCAGAAACTGAGAAGAACAACCGAATCCTATTCAGATGAAGATTTGATTGGTGGTCAACCAACATTTGAATCTGGACAGAGTTCACACCAAGAAATGACTTGGAAGAAGATTGAACTAAATTCTCCTTTGCCTAATATCTCAGATTTCTCCATGCCAGATATCCCAGAGAATGTATCCTCACCCAATACTCCTGACTACAATATAGACACCCATGACCCCATATGGATTCGCCTTCACCAACACACCAGCATACTAGACACTCACTCTGAACAGCTAAAAGAGTTACAACCATTACGATTCGAATGGTATGACCGTAACATTGATACCCTGTTTAAGAGGACAAATGCTGAAAGACGAGAAGTGTTTGATCTAGGAGTAAATGTTGGTAACATGAAGGACAATTACGAACAAGAACTTAGAAACTTGGATGCCAGAACCCGCTGTTTGGGTAGAGGCCACACCCAAACACACATTAGGATTGAGGACATTGAAAGAGCATTATGGTTAGCTAGAGACACAGCAAGAACCCAAGGCCAAAAGATTGCAGCCTTGGAAAACATGTTAGCTAATCAGATGAATGCGTGCCAGGAACGTTTCTCAGCCATGGAAGCTGCACAACTGGATCTTGAGGCAGAAGTTAGACGTCTACGTCAGAGACATAACTGATCTTAAGTATAGTTGTTGTACTCAATAAACCAAATAGTTTTGGTTAGTATTCCATGTATTTCTCAAATAATTCTGTAACTCTCAGAATTTGTAATCAACTTTTAAGCTATGACAGTCTCTTTCCATTATATCTTTCTGTTGTAAACAAATTCCTTCCACCAAACCCTATTATGGTGCTATAAATGCAAAGAGCCATGCAAAACCTCACCATTTGTTACTCTCTTAGGTAAACAAATGACTCTACGTGAATCAATGAGACATTAATAAAAGACCTTGTGTTGGTTGTTTTGATCAAACAAGTTATTAGGGTTATGTCCATTGTAACAGTGATTGTACATCAAATATACCACGACTAAACAATAAACCCTAGAAGTCCAAGAACAAATCTTCAAAAGAGAACTTGATGAATAAAGAGAAAGTTGTTGAACTTCAGCTTTGTAGATGAATTCGTTTGTTCCTTAGCAATCCCATATCAAGAGATGATCATTATTTTACGATGTTACCCAGACACATCGTATTTCTATGATCCTCAGTTGATTTGATTTTGTATTGAGACCACATTGTTAGCACTAATATACAAATACTTTGTTATTTGAATTATTCTAACGATAAAGTGAATACTAAATCAACGTTTTGTGTAATGCTCATAGGAAATGGACAACATGAACCGCGTAGTGCCCACAACAACCATAACTCCTAAAACCATCGAGAGATTGGTAAACAATATCGTTGCAGCAGTACTCGAAGTGACCACAACAGTCCATCCGAGTGACAATGACATGACAAGAAAAGAAAGAAAAAAGGCTATACCTTGTAAGCATAACCATGAACGTTTCATGGGATGTAGGCCAGTTTGCCTAAAGAATTCAAGGAAAACGACAAAACCTATTCGCACTTGTACCCAAAGAATTAGGCAAGATATGGCACTTAAGAAAAATAACCAAAAGCGAAGACTTGAGGAGGAGAGATCCTTTATCCTCAACGAATGTGAGTTTCACAATGATGTTTGCATCCGCAATCATCTACAAGACCGCATTGACTACCTTCGCCAACAAAGACCCAAACCAGAAGTTGGAAGAAACTTCATCACCAACCCTAGTAATGAAAACAAATACTATGGAAAGCAACCTCTGTGCCAAAGATGTAAGTTGCATCACACCGGACATTGCATTGTTAAATGCGGAAGGTGCCGGAAAACAGGCCACAAGACAAGAAATTGCAAAGCCATAGAAAGAAATGAACAACTATCATCCATAAAATGCCATGGATGTGGTGAAATAGGTCATTAAAAGAGTCATTGCTCGAACTACAAAGCCCATTGGGAGCCCAAGAATTGTACAAGGGAATAAGAACTCGTCAAAGAATCTCAACCATGTCAAAGAATGACCTCCATGTTAAGCAGATGAATGGATTCCTGCTGTAAAATAAATAAAATCTAGTTTAGAATTATCTAGGTTATATTTCCGTTTGTATTTACCTTAGGTATGATGGATGTAACCTAAGTGTAACATTTATCCTTCTACCGTATAAGAACTCTACCTTGTAATATTTCCATGATAATTATAATCTACATCTATTCCAATTTCTATTCCACCTCTTTATTCATAAATCGTTATGTAACAACACACTGATATTACCCTAAGGATTTAATTAACTCCATTTTGACCAAACCATAGGTTGATACCACATTTTAAGAAGCCCTCACCTAAAACTTAGGTCTATGCCAAGAATATCATTTTAGAAATTCCTGACCAATCCTCGGAATATGAACAAAAAAAAAAACTTTCCAAATTCTTTTGAAAATAATCAGAGGGTGTCTGATTTTGTGACGAAACCATGATAATTGAACCATATAAAACTCTTTGAAGGAACATAAATATCATAGTAACTAAACCAAACATCACATCATTTGGTCCTCAATTATACATAGCCTAGCTACCTATGTATAATTTAGGAAGAATCATGTTATAAAAGGAACAGTTATCTTTTCAAAGTTTTAATAACAATTTTCATTCCAAAAATAGAATTTCGAGACAAAATAAATTGTTCATAAACCTCACTTTTAACCGAACCCCAGTAAGATCTACACTTATTACCCATTACCTTATTATAAGAAATCAAGGAAAGTACGAAATTAGAAACTATAATAATTCACAACGATATAAGGCAAACGCAAATAACATAAATTTTATTAGAACCCATGGAAGTTAATACATAGCGAGATGATTAACATCGGAAGTGCTAATAGTACAATGAACACAATAAAAGGCATAGATTCTTCAATAGGTTGGCCCGCCATAGCAACAAAAACCACCACCAACCCATCAATAGCAAGAGCCACCATAGGATGAAGCACCTTGATTATTCTGGAAGACAGATGAAAGCGAACCGTTAACTAAACATAAACGAGATTTCATTCCACATTTATTAAAGATTACATCGACACACAACAAAGGTACATTCTAACAACACTACGCGCGACCCTCACCCCCAAAATTTATCCACAAAAATGGCTAGGATTGTGAGGGGTACGATAACCAACAAGTATCCGATCAAATGGCCGGAATCTTCGCCGGGAAGAAGAGCCAAACAAACGGCGGCGAAAATGATGAACATGGTAGCGAAAACAATGGCAAAAGGCGGCATCTTGTTATGTGAAAAGTAGAATGAAAGAGATGGAGTGAAAAGGTGAAGTGGGGAGGAAAAAGGGAAAAGTAAATAGGGTATTAATAGGGGAAATGTATCCGTTATTTTACTATTTACGACCATTAAGTTTCAAAATCACTACCATTAAAAATCCACTAGTCTCGATCGCTAGAACACTGAACATTAAGTGTTAAATATTTCCTACTCTCGACCGTTACTTTCACTATTCATAGCCTATGAATGCATTAGTTTATCTAACATTCAAATTTAATTCGTCCGGTACGAATAAATCAAATTGGACCCCGTTTCCTCGATATTCAAAATGAAAATCCCTCGACAACATTCTCCATAAACTCCCATCTCAGAATACTACATTTTCAACACCTATCACGGACTGAACTTCGGGACGAAGTTCAAAATTAGGGGTGGATACTGTGAGATCCTGTAAAATCCCTCGTAATAAATCTCACTGATTTATGATAATCTCAACTTGCTGTTTAGTAAAACCCATTTTTATGGGGAAATTTAAAACTATTCTCTTATTGCTATCATTGCCACTTTATGTTTTCGTGATATATAGCAACATTTACTCGAAACATAACTAAATCACGGGAGTCCATTCTCACTAAATTCAAGACTTCACAAATAAATATTAGTTAATAATGATAAATCCCTATACAAAAATATATACACTTTTCCTAATTACCTTTAATTTCTACACATAATTAACAGTAACTACATCTATTTTTCTACAAAGCCAATCGGGCTGTCTAAATGTTGGCCCGTTACACGCTCCACCAGCCCATCACCATCCATACTTACACGAACCAGCCCACTGATTCAAGCCCATCACTTCTTTTGTTAGTTCATGCAATACGACCAGCCACACCTCTTCAAAAGCGACTCGATATCTTTCAAATTTTAAACACAACTCATGAATATTTTCACATACTCTCATTTACCACCCAATAGACTACCCGTATGCCAAATTTCAGGAACACAAGTCGAGTATTGTTATGGTTTGAAGACCCATTCGGTTGTCCCGTTTCGCCCAACTCGATAGATACAAAAATCACAAAACCTAATTTTCTAAACCCAAGCTTCTACCTACAAATTCCTAAACATAATACTAACACTTCATGATGATAAAAGGACAGCCAGAGCAACAGTAGTAAACGTGTAAGACTTGATAAAACCATTTGACACTCAACCAAAATATCTATCGAATATATACATAATCCATCGACTAGAGACAAAGTTTCCCAAACTCCTCCATAACTTCCAATGATTACTAGGTTAGAAGCATGCTAAATTTTACTGTTTATCCACATTTACACTCCATGATTGAGTGTGAAAGTCAATAAGAAAACGTGTGAAATACCTCTATATATTTCACCTTCTTCTAACAGCCACCTTGCTCACTTCTCATTTATCTCACTCTCACTAAATACTTTAAAAACCCAGCATCGTTTATCTCTCTGTTGGAAATATAAATCGAGTAGAAGAAGTAACATGTAAAACGTATTTAAACCCAACAAGCCTACTGCCTCGTTCGAATATTTCTATCCGCGTTCCATTCGATCTTCACAGACTCATCACCACCTTAAGAATTGTAGTAAGTATCTATTCTTCCTCATACTTTTATTTCCCACGTCCACATGTCACGCATGCATATTCCATTTCTACCTTCGAACATATCATTTATTTTGCAAAAGTCGTATACGTTCTTTTATTTGAGTAGATTGCATGAAACCCATTTGTTTATAACTCTCAATGTGGACAAGTTAAAAACCATTCTAATACACGTTAGAATACATGCATGCACCCTATTATATTTTATACTCGAACGCATACTTTATTTTTAGTTCATTTATGCGCATTTGTTCAAGTGACCTACTCACATTGCAACGAATTCCCATCATGGAAGGGCTAGGATTTTTCACTCACGTTCCACCCTCACGCTTAAGCATCACACTTCATGCATGGCTCGAACATATAAAGACTTTATATCACACGCAAAACATAAGTTGAAAACACTTAGAAGTTTCTAAGTGTTTTGTTATAACAAAACCAACCTAACTAGCCTTAAAAACGATTTAATATCTCATGAATTAACTAAATGAACATGTCTTAACTTCACACGACCCAAAAGACCCTACTACTGGCTACACTTTTCGTTTAAACATCATGCTAAAATAATCAAGTTTCGACCCTTTAAAACAAGCCAAACAAATCGTATAAATCATTTTTGAAACAACTAAAACTAGAGCTAAGGAATTTATAGTCCATCTAAACTGTTTTATAAGCAATAGGACAAGTTGGCTTTTCGACACTTGTTAATATGAAATGAAATATAAAAATAAGCATTTTTGATAAAACCAAACCCCTCCTAACCCACGGATTTGTAAACAATAAATGGGCTTAGTGTGGTGGCTCGTTAAGGTCCCAATTAGATGAAAAATAAGCTACTAGCCGAATAAGCTGTTAAAATAAGCTTCAGTTATCTTAAATATAACTTATAAAAAGTCGTCCACTTTTTCTTTACCATTTTGACATTTTTGGACTAAAAATGTAACGCGATTTGACTGGAAGGACTAAAACTGCCAAACTGTGAAACATATGGACTGAAGCTATGAAAACAGTTTACAGAGGACCTAAAATGACCTTTGAATTAACTTCAAGCCTTACATGGACATTTGGACTATTTTTGGACTATTATTAGATTTTATATTTAACGAAGGACTAACGACGTAACGCAAACACAGTTAGGGTAAAAAGTGTAAAATTTGGGAAAGGACAAGGACCAACTATTTTCACTTGACATTCTTATTTCACTTTTCCATTTTTCATCACTACATCACTTCCCATGCAATTTATACATTCTAGTTACATATATTTAATTTTCGTTATTTATTAAACGATTTCACTCGCATATCATTTCATCATATTTTGAGGAGATAATACCTCGAGTCAAGTGACATAAGAATCAAGATAATATCATTGTATGATATTATATTTTCTTAACTTGAGGCATTTTAAGCATATCACACCCACATCATCAAATCGTTGTACGATTTCTCACTTTCACACTCATCGTTAGTTACAAGTCGAATACTTAGATATTCCTCATATTCAGGTCTCGTATTGAAGACGTTTCCGTGATCGTTTCCATAAGTCTTACTTGAACTTATAATTCCATCTTGTCAGATACACTCCAGGTGAGTCGTGGCCCCTACTTTTAATACTTGTTTTAAATAACTCTTTTGGGGGAGATACATGCTTCAACTATTTTAAGCCTACTTTCATACTCTGAAAACTCTTATGATTTATTCAAAATCATCAATTATATTTTACCTGTTTTGAATCACTCTTTGACGGGAATATATACTCGTTATATTTGCAAACTGCTTGCCTAGCTTAAATGCTATATTTGAAAAATAACATTTTCAAACTACTTGTTGTAACAAGATACTGAGGCTCATTTTATGCATTCATATAACAACTGAATGTACTAAAAATTTTACTATATTTCTACATTTTCAACAAGAAATAATTGCCAAAACTGAAGTACGCATATTCTATGAAAACCTGAACCCTATATTGCCTAAGTTTAGCTATATTGCCATAAAGTCCCTCGATCATGAGCCATTAATCACTACGGTGAGCGCGAATATAGTGGACAGCTTCGAAACCTGTAAAGGCTGACGACCTATCCCACTAAATACTGGATGGAATGCCTTATGGCTAGTCATATTTAGTCGCGATACACTATATTTGACACATAATAGGATGAGGCAATCACCTATTACTTAGGGCAAAACCATCAGTAACCCTGATGTGACTTTCGCCGTTTTACGATACTTTTGTTAACATTTTGCGCGTCATGAGGCTTAGAGCAATATAACCTTTTTGAATATATATGTTTTCCTATATATATTCGGATACAGTTGTATTTAGTAACGACCATTCCACACTGATAGACATCAGACCTTAAACTATTGTTTTCACTATGTGATTGGAATATGTATCATGTACTTGGAAATTAACTTTTATTATATGTGACTTAGTTGTGTTTTCTGATAAAGACAACTCAATGCTTGGCATATTATTACTTTTAAAAGTCGAACCATTATTTCATAGCAAGCATATAACAACGTAACTCATTTTCCTTTAAACTTGAAACTTATGATCATCTGAGTTCATAAATGATTTACTCGCGGATTTTTACCCCTTTGCAAACTTGCTAGTTACTTCAAGAAGTACTAGTATTTATTTCAACTATACAACTTTTAAATTCATTGAAAGAAAGTTATTTTCTATCAAACTCCACGAACTCACCAACCATTGTGTTGACGTTTTAAGCATGTTTATCTCAGGTAATCAACGAAGCAGGACAAGACACGGAGCGGGCATTAAATACTCTGATAACTTAAATGGTGTGAAAATCAAATATTTCATTCTTTCCAAATTACTATATTTTGTGGATTTTCGAATCAAATATTTCAACCTTTGTACCAAAACTATTATTTTGAATGACATATAACTTTCAAAATGCCTTTTCAAGCCGTTTTCTAAAATTTTTGACGTCGATCCTCAGTGTAACACCTAATTATTTTCCGCTGCCACAAAACCAAATTAGGGGGTGTTACAGGTGCGCCGTCCATCATCTTCCTGCTCCTCCAAAGACTGTAAGTCGGCTGCTTCATCGTCCACAACTTTCCTTCCGATCCTAGTAAACACAGGGTGTCGGCGGCCATCCTTCTCGCGCCTTTCCTTCCTGTAGCGTGGTGGGGATGCCTCACGCTCAGGATCAAAGTTGAGCCTGGCTTGCAGGCTCTGACTTGACCTCTTTTTTGCTTCCTCTCGCATCAGCGCAGCCAAGGTTTCGTAGTTTTGGGACACGAAATCACTTGGCGCTAGTTCAGGCGCGACTCCTTCTAGCGCGAGGATGTCTGTTTCCAAATCAGGACCTTTGTTTCGGGTGGGCGCATTTGGCGGTTCAGTGAAGTTTAATTCTGGCATGGTGAAAGGAGTGCGCATTGGATCTACCGCGCTAATGGTTGTTGTAGTAGCCTGGGTAGCCCTTATGGGTGGTTCTACTGAGGTAAAAGCCAGATCTGAGTACGATCCTAGGCTTTTGGGCGCACTGGTTGTCCCAGAGGTCTGCTTAGCGGCTGCATCAGTTGGCTGCTTCTTACCTTGTAGGTCGTCATGCGTTTTCTTTGTCTGCGGAGTCCGCTGATTTGGGTTTCCATGCTTCGTCATTCTAGTTCTTTGTAGAGTTCTTAGTGTAGGGTCCCACGGATGGCGCCACTTGTTGATACAAAAGTTGGGCGTTCCTAGTTTCCGTACCAATTAGATCTTAATGCTTGAGACCTGCGCACTAAGAAAACAAAAAGACACCGTTAGGCTTATCGTGGGATTGTCTCCCACGATTATCCTCCGGCGTGAGAGTAAGTAATCGGTTTTAGGGTTTAGTTGAAGATGTTAGTGCAAATATTACGATATTTAAACTAAACGGTTTCTTCGGTTTTAATAATGACAAACATGTAACTTGTAATACATAACGTAAAATGTGCAAGTTACTTGTAAACACAAATCATCAATGCATACTTACATCAACACCTCCCGACGTCTCAAGTATGCTTCAACGAAGTCGTAGATTTCCATCCCGACATAAATCACTCAAGGTATGGACAAACAAATCTACTACTTGACAAATGATCAAAGGATTATATTTTTCTAAACTTCACATTTTTATAAATGTGACAAAACATTTTTCAAAAATACATTTTACAAATTATTTTTGAATTAAAAAGAAATGTTTTATTTGAAAAAATCATTTCAAATTATTTTGAATTACCAACAGTCATTTTCCCCCCCCAAAACAGCTCCAACTTCCCCAAATAAACCTTCCCCACTAAAGACAAACGAAGGAGCGTCTACGGCACCATTAAATAGGTACGGCTCCATTAAATTTAACGGAGCCGTCGGGTATTTAGTGGAGCCGTGGGTCTGTAACGGTCAGATTTTCCTTTGCCTATAAATAGTGGACCATTCCACACTTCCAACTTGATTTTTCCAGTCCTTTTTCTCTGGTCTTATCCCTCTTCACTTAGATAACTTTCTTTGATCATTTGGAGAGTCTTAGGTTGTTTAAGAGTGATCCAATCATCCACTCAAGTGATCCTCTTCATTCCTCTTGATTAGCAAGAGAAGAACACAAAGTATCCTAGATACAAAGTGTTGTCATCCCTCTTGATTAGCAAGAGAAGAACACAAAGTATCCAAGTAGATACAAAGTGTTGGAGTTGTTAGGTCTTGTAACATTGGTTACACTCTTGATTGTATCATAGCATACATCAAGATTATTTTTCTTTTGTGAGAGAGTGAGTCAAGATCATTGTGATCTTAAGAGATAGTGAAGATCTCTTGAAGCCATTGGGCTTGTGTGATTGATCATGTGGATCAAGGGTAGATCGGGTAGATCGTGGTAGATTGGTGCTAGCTAAGATTAGCACTCGACATCTAGCTTAGTGTCGGAAATAGGATAAGCGACGTGTAAGGTGTAGATCGGGTAGATCGTGGTAGATTGGTGCTAGCTAAGATTAGCACTCGACATCTAGCTTAGTGTCGGAAAACAAGTTAAGCGACGTGTAACGGTTTTCTCCGCCTGAAGGGAGTTTGTTGATTAGTGAAGTAACTCTCGAGTTGGGTACTCGGGGAGTAGAGTAGGGCGAAGAGGAGCTTCGTAACCGAACCACTATAAATCACCGTGTCTGGTTTGCGCCTTCTAACTTATCTCTTTACTTTCATTTTATTCCTTATCGCTTTATGTTTATATTTGCATTGTGTTTATGCTTGTGTGGCTAGTTGCTTATGTTATGTATGTGTCATGGTTGATTGTGCTTGTGTTGTAGTTTAATTTATTCATCCCTAGATGATACATAACCATTGTTGACACTTTTCATATTACGTCACACTTGATCGGTTATTTGATACAAAAAGTTTTAAGTTTTTAAAGGGAAACGTATTCACCCCCCTCTACGGTTTCCACAATTGGTATCAGAGCCAGGTTGCTCAAAATTTTAAAACAAATGGTTTTCAAAATTGAGTACGATCCATGTATCAAATTACCCATGAATGTGATAAAATATGAAAAGTATTTAGTTGCTTAATACTTACAAGTTTTGTTGTTAAGTATACTTTGTCATACTAGCTTGAAGGTTTTCTTAAACCACTAAAAGAATAGTGTTTTTAAGTGTCCGGTCATGTTTTCAGAACGAGTCATTATGTCATGCAGTTCTGAATCAGAAAACAGACCACGGTACCACTAAATATGGTACGGTACCGTTATATTTAATGGTACCGTGAGTCATTTAATGGTGCCGTGCATCTGCTTGTCTGTTTTTCACTTTTGGTTCATTTTCAGAAATCCATATAAAATCAACCATAAGTCTGTACGAGTCGTGTCGCCCATCATTTTAAATGATGTTGAGTCTACTTTCATTTCAGAAACATTTTTATGAATTAGTTCTAAATGAGAGTATGTTAAAGTCCTTGATTTTCAACTAAAGGTCTTCTGGTCATGCAGTTTGCATAAATTTTTGGTCAAACTAAAAAAGGGCGATTCAACTTTTAAACCTTGACATGTTTTCAAAGTGACTCAGCAAAAATATTTGAAATGGGGAGGAAACAAATTCATTGTCAAATAAAATCAAGCTTAGTATACATTGTTATACATAATACACAAAATGACGATAAGTATTTTTGTGTGTTAAGCTAAATTGCTATTTGCTTATTATAGTTTTTCGGTTTATGCATTTATAAGGCTCATGCTAAATCACTTGCACTATATTAAGTAATTAGTTTGCATTGCATATTGGCATCAACCATTTGTCTTGCATTTGTTGCAAGTTCTTAAAATGGTTTAGTAACTTTCTTAGGAATAGAAACTAAGTTGGTAGATCATGTGTGTTGAAAGATATTGTCTTACACAATTATTTTTCCAAAGGTTTAAGTGTAAAATGTATATCACCCCAAAACACTTAACACTTTCATAAAATCCGTAACATGATCTTTAAAACATTACATCATTTTGTCTTGTTTGACCATGGGTTGTCTAAACAAGATAAAAGGTAATTTTAATACATTAGTATTTAAGTAAAAGAAAATGTATTAAACTTGCAGTGATTTAACACACATACAAAATGTTTTAAACATTTAGTATTTTACGTATGTTGTATAAAAATAGTTAAGATAATTATTTTTATACTAATGAGGTGTCGAAAAACTAAAAGTATTATACTTAATAATATAAATAGTTTTTCTCAAATAAAAATAAATGACAATATCGAAGTAGTAACTTAATATGTCATTAACCTCACACATACAAGCAGTATTAGAATAAATGGAACACACTCCTTAAATTTTTATTTTCTTTTTAAAAGGAGTGATCGTGAGGGTCAAGAAAGATTTCGAGTACATATCAATTCATTATTCAAATTATGATTGATATTATCATCGAATCTAATTGACAAGTTTTCGAGTGTGGGTATGAAATTGGAGTCATTATTTGTTTAGCTTCAAGATAACATCAAAACATGATGAAACATATTATCTTGAATCTACATACTCAATCACACTCGATTGTTATGAAAATAATGACGTCCTCTCAAGACGAAAATAATATGCATCGGATCATAACTCACACTTGTGTTGAAGATGCTATGTTAAGTCTTGTTGTCCAATGGTTGTGTTCCTAACTTTAAACTAACATGTTTAAAAGATGCATAAAATACACAACCAAGTAGGATTGACAACTTGGATGTTTCATCCGAAATATACAAGTAATTTACTGATGAGGCGAAAAGTGTACCGCTTTTAAGGGGTCATTTAAGCCCGAAATCGTATTTATTTGATCAAATATTGCCCTAAATCGTTCCTTTTGTCATTTTAGGTACTTTTGAGGAGAAATCTGGAAAAGGAGGCATTTTGGACGTTTTTGGAGCATAAAAGTGAAGAAAACGGCAAAGTCTCAAAATTGTGCTGAAAGTCACCTTTGACGGCGTCAACATTAACTCCAGACGGCGTCATGCTTTGGCAAGAAAAGTTGGATGTGAAATTTACTCATGACGGGCCAGTGAGTTTGCATGAGAATTCTGACGGCGTCACGCTTTAACTAAATCAAGGGCGTCACGGCTTAAATCATAAGGGGACGGCGTCACGTTCAGGATCCGACGGCGTCAAGCCTTGATAAGCCAGAATGGATTTTTGAAGAGCTAAAGAGGGACGGCGTCAAGAAGGTCACCCGGGAACCCTAAAAGCGGCGAGGTGACGGCGTCACAATGCATAAGGTGACGCCGTCAGATGTCAAAGTCTATATATAGTTTTCTAATTTTTTGTCATTAGGGAGAGCTTAGTGTGTGGAATTTTGGGATAAAACCCTAAGACGATTTTAGCTACTTTTTCAGGGCTTCTTGCCTTGAGATCTTCCATGTTTCATTGAAAGATAAGTTATCAATTAATCATTCAATATGTCTATGTGTTGTTTGATTCTATCTTATGCTTGTCTTTTGTTTAACATGTTAGGCTAATTTTATCTTGTGTTTGCTTAGATCTAATGAAACCTAGCTATTGATTATTGGTTGTTAGTGTGTTGTTAGTTGTATTGGATGATTGTTTATCTATGTTAGGCTTAAGAAAACTGGCTAACTTCCTATTCGGTAACTTGCTTGAACGTCTTAAGAAACATGAACCAAACGCGTACTAAAGGTTTTTATGGTTGTATTTAATGCACAAGCGAATTCTAGTGATCCCATGTTAGGAGCTTCCTAGCCGGCTCGACATAGGAGTGAAGTAGGAGCTTGTAGAGTTTGGGGAAGTAAGTACGCCACCCCACGAATGGTATTAAGGAATACACCCGTCATCCACGCGACTAATACACACTAATTAACCGGTAAAAGATAGTTAGGGAGTAAGGAAATCTAAGTAAACACATTTCTCCACACATAAGTTTCTCACCACTTTTCATTTTTGTTATTTTATTTTATTTGCATTTGTAGTAATTTGGGTTAGTTGACTAGCAACTAATTCCGCCCACTCCTTCAAAACCCGAGATTTTACTTGCTTTCATAAAAATATAAAAAACATAAAAAGAATCTTCCTCAACCCTTAGACCTAATTAGAGTAGTCTTTCACACCTAACGAACACTATTCCCTGTGGAGAACGATCAATCCCCCGTACTTACCACTACACTATACTACATCGGTCAGGTACACTGCCTGGTGGGGTTGTAAGCCTCTTGAGATCCCTTGAGAGGTAAAACCTGTTGTAAGGTTGCAAAACCCACGCATCAAGTTTTTGGCGCCGCAGCCCGGGGAATAGTTATTGCTTAGGTTAAAATTTTATTTTTATTAGGTCTACTCACAAGATTCCTATCAAGTGAGATATTTTCTTTTTATTTTGTAGCTTTCTCGTAGTCTATCTTTTCTTTGTGATTTTGTTTGTAATTTGCTTCAAATGGACTTTTCACTTAGATTTCTAAGATTGCAAGATATGGTTGAGTGGCTAGAACACCAAGAAGTTCAAAATACCTCATTTAGAGACACTTATGAATCATATGAGCCTTCACCTAGGATAGATTCTTATGAACAACCTCCATGTTTAGGATCTTGTTTTAGCGAGGCTAATAGGAAAAGCGACCTAGTTTGCCAAGGAATTGTGGATAGAGCCGTATCAATAAATCATAAGTTGGATGAAGCACTAGGTTTGTTATTATCACTACCTAAGAAAACAATTGACGAGGATATAGGTGATCTTGACACGTGGAATAATGAGGTAAACACCATAAGCCCACAAAATACTCAACCATCATTTGAGGCACCCACACCGCCCGTGACTTACCCGGAAGAAGTAGAAGAGACTTTAGGAATCCCGATGGAGGTAGAACCCTTGGACCAAGCACAACTAGAGGATATAGGTTTGCACACTTTTAGTGATGACCTTACTCATAGTTCTAGGGAATTTCCTAGT
This sequence comes from Artemisia tridentata subsp. tridentata, assembly GCA_021014915.2. Taxonomy (NCBI): domain Eukaryota; kingdom Viridiplantae; phylum Streptophyta; class Magnoliopsida; order Asterales; family Asteraceae; genus Artemisia; species Artemisia tridentata. The sequence goes on from CP139505.1 coordinate 59,835,639, forward strand.
GTTGATGAATTGGAACCTCAACCTTTACAAAACTTTTCATCCTTAGATTTACATCTAGGAGAAAAAAGAGGAATCGACCCACCCATCAACCAATATTATCCGGGTAGTTTTGGGATGAAGGAAGCCATTCACTCACCCCCTTCACCTCACGTGGCATATTCACACCCTAAGGGTGTGTATCGCTACTTTCACCCGCACTTAATCCTAAGTGTAGGGAAAACCTCCCCTATTTTTGTTAAATAAGGGTAGAGTCAGGCTCGTGACTCGAACAAAAACAAGCGCTTATTGGGAGGCAACCCAAGCTTTATTTGTTTTATTTGCTTTGTGTGTTCATTTGTTTGTGTGTTTGTTTTATTTGTTTCCATATGTGTGTTTAATTTTTATTCTTATTGATTCATGTTCAAAACTAATTTGTGAAAATGCTTTATTTTGTTTTTAACTTCGTCTTAACTACATATAAAGGTATTTTGCAAAAGATAAGTGTAAGGGAAATCTAAATCGGTTTATTAGAACACATATGAACATGAATCGTAATAATAATAAATTAACATACATATTCGTATTTGTTTGAGTCAAATGCTTGTATCGAGTCATAATGATGTTTTGCAGGATTTCCAGGAAGTAAGGTAAAGGTTTTTCCAGAAATTTTCCGGAAACTTAAAACGAAAATTTTTGTCAGGTCATTTCTGACGGCGTCAGGGGTTATAACCTGACGGCGTCAGATTTAATTTTCAGAAATTTTTGAAATTTTTGTTTTTAAAAAGTTTTTATTAAAATCTCCAACTTATAATCTCCAGGAATCTGCAAAGTTATCATTCCACAAGCATTATATCCTTATATATAGATTTTATCCCGCCGATGTTATGCAGGTTTTCGTGTTTGTTTTCTCAGGTTCAACAGGTTATTTTGGACAAGGAAATGTTTTGAATCAAGCTTATGGCGATACATTAGTCATGGAGCTTCAACATTCTCTTTGGAGGAAGATTTAACCGTGTAATTTCATTATCCAACGAGCGAATCAGGGGAGTATTTGATTTCATTCTTTTACTTTTTCTTTTACATCTTGTTATTTGAACATTAGGGACAATGTTCATCTTAAGTGTAAGGGGAGGGTAAAAGTACGATTTTAGAGAATACAATTGCGCTTGATTTTTGTTTGTTTAATAGTAGATGTGTAATAAAACTGAGAGAAATACTTGTTAAGGTAATTTTAGTGCCAAATTTAAAATTTTTTACAACATATAGGAGTGAAACTTTGATCTTAATGAGCGTCTCACGGATAGGAGTTATATGACTAGCACAAAAACCGTACCACTAAAAAATTTTCCACCCCCAAATATGTGAGGTTCGCCCCTAGAATTGGTAGGAAAAGCATTTATGCTATGATGTGTGTACCGGTAGCACTTAGATTCTAGAACTTGCGTTAGGACCATTCCGAGGCCACAAGTGAGACTACATTCGTGTAGTTAGATTTACTACATGATAAGAGGCATTAGGATTAACCCATGTTTTACACCTGTGTTTTTGTTATAATTACATTGGCTACATTGGTCAAGTAATTCTCCCACACCCTTTGCGTTGTACTCATTTTTAGTACACGATACCCCTAGTACACCCCTCAGAGCCTATCTTTTCGTTTCGACCTTTAAGCATTTTACTTAAAGGAAGAATTTGTTACACCCCACTAAAATGTACACCCAAATCGCCTTAGCCTACCTTGTATGCACTCATTTTTAGTGCATTATTGTTACAACATTTGTTTAAACCCCAAGTTAATTATCTAATTGATTACATGGTTGCTAAGTCGAGTCATATCCTTGTACATATTGTTTTGGGACGATTGGGACTCATGGGTAAAGTACTAGTGTAATGGAGTAATGGGGAAGAACATCATTTATTACCCCCATATGTGCTAAATGTTTTAAAAGTACTCCAAGTTTTTCAATTATCTTAATTCGAGTCATTAGAATAGTCATTTGTAAAGTTATATAAAAGTTCAAGTGTAAGGGGATGCAATGCCCCTATGATGTATTATTTTGGATGGTAGGGTAAAAGTGTATGCAAAAAAAAAAAAAAAAAAAAAAAAAAAAAAAAAAAAAATACAAAAAAATGAGAAAAAGAAAAATAGAAAAAACATACGGACTACCATCCCGTTTTATTTTATGTTTATTTTATGTTTATGTTATTTTGTTTCTAGCTTAAGATCGAGTCTAGTCTTGGCTTAGCAACATTGTATAGTACATGTAATTGATCAAGATCTTTAACTCGCCACCAGTAAAATATCCCTTATCCAACAAAACCGTGTTTTCCTTTTCCCTACACCTAACATTATAACCCATTTAAAAGCCCTCTTTGATAGTTTATCTTAGGTGCTTACGCCTAGTGGAGGAGGTTTTCGATCCTTTCCCAAGCCTATGGTAATCTATTTGCTATGACAGGTAGTGAGAGATATTTTCCGTTTTCATTTATGAGATTTATTTTGATGACACTTGAGAGATGTGAGTATCTAAACACTACTTGTGAGGTGCTAGTATGTAATCTCCGTGCTTATTATGATTGAAGTGGAACGATTATTTGTTGTAATTACTTTTATGTTTGCATTAAATGACCCCTAACTTGTATTTTGATTAGAATAAAAGCGCATTTGCTTGAGGACAAGCAAATCTCAAGTGTAAGGGTATTTGATGAGGCGAAAAGTGTACCGCTTTTAAGGGGTCATTTAAGCCCGAAATCGTATTTATTTGATCAAATATTGCCCTAAATCGTTCCTTTTGTCATTTTAGGTACTTTTGAGGAGAAATCTGGAAAAGGAGGCATTTTGGACGTTTTTGGAGCATAAAAGTGAAGAAAACGGCAAAGTCTCAAAATTGTGCTGAAAGTCACCTTTGACGGCGTCAACATTAACTCCAGACGGCGTCATGCTTTGGCAAGAAAAGTTGGATGTGAAATTTACTCATGACGGGCCAGTGAGTTTGCATGAGAATTCTGACGGCGTCACGCTTTAACTAAATCAAGGGCGTCACGGCTTAAATCATAAGGGGACGGCGTCACGTTCAGGATCCGACGGCGTCAAGCCTTGATAAGCCAGAATGGATTTTTGAAGAGCTAAAGAGGGACGGCGTCAAGAAGGTCACCCGGGAACCCTAAAAGCGGCGAGGTGACGGCGTCACAATGCATAAGGTGACGCCGTCAGATGTCAAAGTCTATATATAGTTTTCTAATTTTTTGTCATTAGGGAGAGCTTAGTGTGTGGAATTTTGGGATAAAACCCTAAGACGATTTTAGCTACTTTTTCAGGGCTTCTTGCCTTGAGATCTTCCATGTTTCATTGAAAGATAAGTTATCAATTAATCATTCAATATGTCTATGTGTTGTTTGATTCTATCTTATGCTTGTCTTTTGTTTAACATGTTAGGCTAATTTTATCTTGTGTTTGCTTAGATCTAATGAAACCTAGCTATTGATTATTGGTTGTTAGTGTGTTGTTAGTTGTATTGGATGATTGTTTATCTATGTTAGGCTTAAGAAAACTGGCTAACTTCCTATTCGGTAACTTGCTTGAACGTCTTAAGAAACATGAACCAAACGCGTACTAAAGGTTTTTATGGTTGTATTTAATGCACAAGCGAATTCTAGTGATCCCATGTTAGGAGCTTCCTAGCCGGCTCGACATAGGAGTGAAGTAGGAGCTTGTAGAGTTTGGGGAAGTAAGTACGCCACCCCACGAATGGTATTAAGGAATACACCCGTCATCCACGCGACTAATACACACTAATTAACCGGTAAAAGATAGTTAGGGAGTAAGGAAATCTAAGTAAACACATTTCTCCACACATAAGTTTCTCACCACTTTTCATTTTTGTTATTTTATTTTATTTGCATTTGTAGTAATTTGGGTTAGTTGACTAGCAACTAATTCCGCCCACTCCTTCAAAACCCGAGATTTTACTTGCTTTCATAAAAATATAAAAAACATAAAAAGAATCTTCCTCAACCCTTAGACCTAATTAGAGTAGTCTTTCACACCTAACGAACACTATTCCCTGTGGAGAACGATCAATCCCCCGTACTTACCACTACACTATACTACATCGGTCAGGTACACTGCCTGGTGGGGTTGTAAGCCTCTTGAGATCCCTTGAGAGGTAAAACCTGTTGTAAGGTTGCAAAACCCACGCATCATTTACATTGCAGTGCAATTAGTAAATGTGTCATTTCCGAAAAACCAAACAAGAGCAAACAAACAACATATGTAAACTTTGCTCATGAACGACTCAACACTCAAAGTCACATGTCTAGTAAAAGTGTCACACATAATATGTTATTAACTATTATGTAAGTCATCAATCTTGAGAATATCACATGTATTTCTCTTATCAAAAGATTGACAATGGATAACTTATATCCTATGCATCTCATTTTCTTTGTAACATGAATGGTTATGTTACAAGAGAATACATTGCATCATGTTAACAAATATAGGATATTAGAGTTGAATAATAACCTATTAGGACATGTGTCATTGCATAAACAAGTAAAATTGGTCATACATTAAAATACTTGTTTCACAAAGCATTCTTAAGAGTGATAAGTTTCCTCTTAGAAAAGCATACTTTTTGAAATAAACAGTATGTCTCATTTCAAATAAAATGCTCACAAGATCTATTGAGGTAAGTAACCTTCACTAGATTCTCACTCAAGATATGCAAAGGAGCATTCTTGAAACACACACGATGTAGTAGGTTCTACATTGTATCACATTAGAGTGTCTCTTGGTTCTAGGAAACCAAATCATGTTAAAATAACATGTAACAACTCAACAAACAAAGATGTTGTCCAAGAGATCATAAAATACACCATCTCCATCAAACAACCTTTAAATCTCAAACACGAAATTAAAACATCTCGCTTGCCTTTGTTAGGAGTTGTGTAAGACATGTCATTTTCTTAACCTACTTTCAAAGTATGGTTAATTAAGTCATATTAGGCCATGTATAGCAAAACAAGATAAAATCATCTTTGCTATACTTCGATAGGCAAATATAGGAATTCAAATTCTTCTAACATGAGAATGACTACTGGAGAACCTATCGCACTAGAAATTCAATTTGACCTAACGGTTGGATTGCTTCCAGGAGAGAAGTTGGGTTGGTGTATAACCCGTAAAAATGGTCGTGTTTAGCCTTAATTGAGCACCACTAGTGATAGTCTCATACTCATTCTCTAACTTGAAAAGTTTTCATTCCTACATTTGACTAGAGATAGTTTACATCGGTAAACTTTATCTCCCGTTAGGATCTCATTTTGAACAAGTAGTAACTAGGATCTTCCTTAGCAAACCTAGATTGCTTGCATCCCACATATGTGTTTCAAAATGATAACATGTTTTCATAAGATATGATTAAATGTCTTCGTGATCTTAAATGCTAAATGATTATCATGTTCTGCATGATGTTTGCATTTATTCGTTATGTGCATTCTACATGATTTGTTTGCACCCACACTAGGTCATTTTGACACATTAGGAATTAGGTATGCCTATCACTATGAACCCTTAGAAGTCATAGAGTCATACACTAGTGTCAAAACCCATAAGTTAGAGTAGTCGCGAAGTTGTTCTAATTCCCTAGTCATCCCTTTGCCTTCTTCCAAGCAATACACCCTTTTGTCATGGGTAGGTTAGATACAAACCCAGTAGAACTCGGAGTAGGGTTGACAACTTAAATATTTCATCCGAAATATTCAAGTAAACTTAACTTGCGATCGCAATTGTTAAATGTCATATCCGAAACATCACATTCAAGCCTTTTAACAATGTATGTTAAAACGCTCATCCAAAAGCTAAAAGCTTACGTCTACCCTCGGGTGACAAAGGACTCACGAGTTACTATATAAGTGATTAGTAGTTCCTTTCATCCTCGTGTGTATATACACATCTTTAGATCCCAAACCTTGCTGCGAATCAGCACCATAGGCCTAGCTTTACGTCTTTCAAAACACCGTGAAACACTCGCGTGCGAAGCACCTCGAAATCCGTAAATCAACCAATCCTCTCAACCGAGAATCCCTTAACCGTCTCCGTCTAGGTCTAGGAATGATGGAACTTATTCCATAAATCTTATGACTATTTTAATATTTCACTGGAAATATTGAAGTCATCTCATGTGTCTCGTCTCATGACTCTTTAAATATTTCACTGGAAATATTGAGTCATTCTTCACATCACTTTAATGACTACCTAAATATTTCTTCGGAAATATGAACGTCATCTCTCACGTCTCGTCATATGACTTCTTAAGTCATTCCTATCATCCCGCTCATGACTATTTCAATATTTCTATGGAAATGTTAAAGTCATCCCTCGCGTCATACCTTATAACCTTTCATCCCCTTTATGACCTCTCAAAAGTTTCGCGGGAAACATTGAAGTCATTTCTCTACTAATCACCCATGACTTTTTAAGTCATCTTTCTCATTCGTCTCATGACTTTTAGAATTTCTCTCAAGAAATTCTAAGTCATTCCCTTTCGACTTGTCACATGACTGTTTGAATATTTCACGGGAAATATTAAGTCATTCCTTGCGTTTCGTATTCCGACTAATCAAATATTTCATGGGAAATATTATAGTCATCCTCCAAAACACTACTTATAACTTCTATTTATTTCACGGGAAATATTAGAAGTCAATCCTCATCCAATGACAACTTAGTCAATTTCCTTGGAAACACTAAGGTCATTTCATGTCATCTCTCCTAGTCGTTTTCATCAAAAAGTTTATTAGGTATAAACTTTTTCCTCGTGTCAAAAAGTCTTACTAAATAAGTAAGATTAATCAGCCAAAAGTCAAAACAGAAGAAAAATGGCTCAATCAGACACACGGCTCCATTAAAGAGACACGGCTCCACTAATGTTTAGTGGAACCGTGCATCTGAAAAACGCGCCTATTCACTTTTCTTCTGCACAGTTTTTTTTTTTTTTTTTTTTTTTTTTTTTTTTTTTTCAAACAAACCCAAAACCATTTCCTCTTGCCATCAAAACCCACTCAATGTAGTCTTGAACCCAAAACCATCTCCTATCAGAATAGATTGTATCTATCATCTGATTCCTTAGCCTTTTTCCGTCACACTTCCGCATGGTACTAAACACTACCAATGCTTCCGCATCCCACTCACCTTCCACACACACCTCAAGCGAAGAACCGCTAGGATAAGTTGAGATAACCCCACTAGAACCTTGTCACCAACCTCACAACTCTGAAGATTTTATCTTCTTAACCCTTAGGATATCTCCTAGTAATCGCATGCCTCATCATAATATTCTATGAATATTCACAATGATTGAGAAGAGCTACGTGACTTCAAAGGTGAAGTTTATCGTATGCTATCCACCACTTGTCATGACGTTACTAAACTCATCGCTTTCGTCAACGTTTGTTTTCTTCTTTATCTTTTACATCTTGTCTGGATGGTCATAGATTAAGGGGGAGTGAAAACACACTCATATAGTCTTTCACCAAACACCCTCAAGAACACACAAATGTGGTTCTTATCTCTAGGAAACTTCCCTTTAGCTGCCCAGAACTAGGCTACACAGGAAAATTCATGACTTCCAGGTCACGGTACCGTTAAATAGGCCACGGTACCGTTAAATTTAACGGTACCGTATGGTATTTAGTGGTACCGTACCTATGTTTGACGAATTTTCACTGTTTCCTTTAGATCCCTGCATTCCTAACCTCAAACCTGCAAAATTTTGCAAACTCACATACACCCTAGGATTCCCTCACTACACCATAGGACTCTAACACCAACTTTAGTTCGAATCCCACAACTCTTGCCTATATAAGGCCTCACCATTGCAAGCTTATCTTGCATCTCACCTTCAAACCTCACATTAACATCATCATCACACTCAACCCTTTTAGCTACACTTCACTCTTGACAGTGATAGTTAGTCTAAGAACCTTCAACCCATAGAACATCACACTCAAACCTTATAACCTTCAACTCATCACACTCAAACCTTACAACTACTCGTCACTTTGGATAAGTGATAGTTAGTTCAACAACCTTCAACCCTCACAAACACATGAAACCCTTCATGCACCAAATTATCTCTAACACACAACTAGGATCATCCAACCTAGAAACCTAGAACCTCGTTACCTTAACCCCGTTAGAGATATCCACCAACAATCATGTTAGAATCACATACACCTTTTTCTTTTTCCCTTTTGAATTATATCATGCATCTCATTGTCAGTGCAAACGATATATTAACCTAAACCATCCTTTCCCACCTTTCCTCAAAGGGCAAAACCAACACCTCCAACCACATCATCATCATCCTACACCTTTAGGATTCCTACACCCTTACCTCCACCAAGTCCACCACAACCTTTAGCCATCACACTAACCCTATCACCATCAAACCTCTTTGGACTTGGCACCAACACATCATCCTTATCACTATCACCTTCACCACAACCACTAATGGGTTATTCCATTATTTATCCCCTACAACCACATAACCCAAGTTGTCCTTGTTGTCACCACAACCAACACTCTCCCACCTTATGGAATTATTTAAGTATAACCTCTATCGAGTCTACTTTATGGCACGACTTGTCATAATAGTAATCATTTAGAGTATGTCTTATTAACAAACTATCCTTAACATCAATCATCTTAGGTAGATGATTATGTTGTTCAAAAGGTTTGTTAGAACTTTCCTTCCCAATGACAACTTGGAAGAAGTCATTTAATGCGTCAATCAATGAACGAATCTCGTTCTTGATTAGTGTGATTGAGTGAACAATTACACCTTAGGTTTCGGTCGAGTTGTGACACTTACGTGTTAACATAGTTTAACCTATGCATGTCTTGCATTGTGTATTCTATCCTTATAATGCTGCTCCTATACTGTTATATATTATGCTGCACGAAGCTAACCCTTGATGTAGGAAAAGTCTTTGTAAGAATTTGATCCATGGATCCGCTAGATACTAAGGTAAATAAACAAGGGGTTTAAGTCACCATAGGGGAGCATTGAGCTAGGGGGAGCTCGGGAGTATTTGAATACATAGCATGGAGTCGTCTTCACAAGTGTTGATAGAAGGCTTCACTGGGATGATGCAAGCTCGCCTTTCGGGGGAGAAAGGATAGTAGTGCAATAAGGGGGAGTAGGAAGTAAATCCAAGGAAGCGCTCGAGGCAACTACCTTTTTGATTCGACAAAATGGGGAGAAGGAAGTGTAAACAGGTAACTTTTACATTTTACTATGTCCTACGGTTTACATATTTGTCATCATCAAAAAGGGGGAGATTGTTAGTGCAAATATTACGATATTTAAACTAAACGGTTTCTTCGGTTTTAATAATGACAAACATGTAACTTGTAATACATAACGTAAAATGTGCAAGTTACTTGTAAACACAAATCATCAATGCATACTTACATCAACACCTCCCGACGTCTCAAGTATGCTTCAACGAAGTCGTAGATTTCCATCCCGACATAAATCACTCAAGGTATGGACAAACAAATCTACTACTTGACAAATGATCAAAGGATTATATTTTTCTAAACTTCACATTTTTATAAATGTGACAAAACATTTTTCAAAAATACATTTTACAAATTATTTTTGAATTAAAAAAAAAATGTTTTATTTTGAAAAATCATTTCAAATTATTTTGAATTACCAACAGTCATTTCCCCCCCCCCCCCCCAAACAGCTCCAACTTCCCCAAATAAACCTTCCCCACTAAAGACAAACGAAGGAGCGTCTACGGCACCATTAAATAGGTACGGCTCCATTAAATTTAACGGAGCCGTCGGGTATTTAGTGGAGCCGTGGGTCTGTAACGGTCAGATTTTCCTTTGCCTATAAATAGTGGACCATTCCACACTTCCAACTTGATTTTTCCAGTCCTTTTTCTCTGGTCTTATCCCTCTTCACTTAGATAACTTTCTTTGATCATTTGGAGAGTCTTAGGTTGTTTAAGAGTGATCCAATCATCCACTCAAGTGATCCTCTTCATTCCTCTTGATTAGAAAGAGAAGAACACAAAGTATCCTAGATACAAAGTGTTGTCATCCCTCTTGATTAGCAAGAGAAGAACACAAAGTATCCTAGATACAAAGTGTTGTCATCCCTCTTGATTAGCAAGAGAAGAACACAAAGTATCCAAGTAGATACAAAGTGTTGGAGTTGTTAGGTCTTGTAACATTGGTTACATTCTTGATTGTATCATAGCATACATCAAGATTATTTTTCTTTTGTGAGAGAGTGAGTCAAGATCATTGTGATCTTAAGAGATAGTGAAGATCTCTTGAAGCCATTGGGCTTGTGTGATTGATCATGTGGATCAAGGGTAGATCGGGTAGATCGTGGTAGATTGGTGCTAGCTAAGATTAGCACTCGACATCTAGCTTAGTGTCGGAAATAGGATAAGCGACGTGTAAGGTGTAGATCGGGTAGATCGTGGTAGATTGGTGCTAGCTAAGATTAGCACTCGACATCTAGCTTAGTGTCGGAAAACAAGTTAAGCGACGTGTAACGGTTTTCTCCGCCTGAAGGGAGTTTGTTGATTAGTGAAGTAACTCTCGAGTTGGGTACTCGGGGAGTGGAGTAGGGCGAAGAGGAGCTTCGTAACCGAACCACTATAAATCACCGTGTCTGGTTTGCGCCTTCTAACTTATCTCTTTACTTTCATTTTATTCCTTATCGCTTTATGTTTATATTTGCATTGTGTTTATGCTTGTGTGGCTAGTTGCTTATGTTATGTATGTGTCATGGTTGATTGTGCTTGTGTTGTAGTTTAATTTATTCATCCCTAGATGATACATAACCATTGTTGACACTTTTCATATTACGTCACACTTGATCGGTTATTTGATACAAAAAGTTTTAAGTTTTTAAAGGGAAACGTATTCACCCTCCTCTACGGTTTCCATAGAAGAGTTAGGGTTGAAGATCGTACCTTTAATGAGAGTCGAGAGACTCTTTATATACACACGAAACCCTAGTCGATTTCGTGTTCCTCACTCCTCAGCGTATCCCGCATGAGTCGGTTATTTGATACATATCTCATAATAAGAGATATCCCATATCAAAACCATAAATAACTTCGGGTTTGGGCCTTCGTGAGCCCAAACCGTTATCGTGATAGCCCATTCGTGATGGGCTTGAGCCCATTCGTGATGGGCTTAAGTGTTGGTAGCGTCCATTGGTCGGGTTCGTGACCCGAATGCGGACTATACGTCTTCAACTCAAGTGTTTGATGTTGACTGTATACATTTGTTCTTCAAAACTATATACCAGGAGAAGACGATACATACACGTTTATTTTCTTAATAGTTACAAACCAAATTGTTTATCGTATCATTGACATATTACTTATGATTTCCTTCAAAAAACAGTGGAACATGTTTACGTTCGTTGTTGTTTGTTACTGTATTCACACATATGTACTCCTTAATTAATAATTCCGTTAAAAATCCCGTCAATTTAACGGGTCTATAAGCTAGTACATGAATATAACGGGCGTAAAGACATTATTGTCGTTGAATTATACTTTTGTGACTTTTATTATAGGGTGTTTTTAATTAGTTTGTTTCGAAATTTATGAGTTGTGATCGGTTATAGGCATTTAAGTCATTAGCACCCATCATGGAATACATTATATGTGGTCAACTAACTTACTTAAAGGCTGCATTCTAGAGTTTGGCGGGAAATAACTAACACAAAAAGAAAACAAAACAAAAATGAAATCATACTATTCTATTTAAGTGTCCTAGTAATGTCTCGCGATAGTACTAAACAAGTAGGGGGCACCCGCTGCTTATTTCGCAAGAGTTACCATGTTTTATCGTCTTTGAGCGGGAGATTTAATTGTAGGCTTTTTTTTGGAAGTACTAAACTCGTTTTTTTTTTTTTTTTTTTTTTTTTTGTTTTAGTTGTTGTTGTTGTTGTTGTTTTTGAGCGGGAGATTTAATTGTAACTTACTTTTGTTTAGGTATGTGTTTCTTTTTTTAAAAAGTATGTTTGTTGATTTTAAGCAAAGGTTTATTAAATGAGTTTTTTTTTTTTTTTTTTTTTTTTTTTTTTTTTTTTTTTTGTGTGTCATTGGTTATGTGAGTAAACTGTGACTAAAAAAATGAAAAGATAAGAACGTACGCATATAAGTGAAACTACGTATTGGGCCAAAAAAGGCAAAACAAACAGGCTAACAAAGAAGCCCAAAAAAATTCAAATTTTTTATGGCACGGCGCTCATCAATCATCATGCTGTGCTATAATATATATAGAGAATATAAGAAAAATATTTCGTGTTGCTCAAGTTTTTATTGCTTTTCAGTTGGAAAGGATATAAAAAGAGTTGGAAATTTTATAAGTCTATTGTTAGATGATATAAGGCTATGTGTAATGGGGCATTACCCACCCAATTTATGCCCTTTTCACGCCCCTTTAGCCCCCCCCCCCCCCCCCCCCCCCATTACATAGGGGCGCCAAAATGGTAAAAAAATGTTGGAGCGCTACCATGGTCACGCCCTGCCCTCGTTTTGTTCCAAGAAAAATCGGAACGTTGCAATTTAAAATGGGTAGTTTTCAAACAAAAAAAACGCTCCTATGTTTTTTTTTTTCTTATATATACACCTTTTTTTTTAATCACATTTCACACAAACAAAACACTACAACTTTACCTCAAACACACTTTTAAAAAAAATTAGAGATACGATGCGATGTTGTCTTATTTTACACAACATGATTTTGGAGGATGACGGGAACGCGTATTGTCAAGATTATTAGCCGGAAGAAATTGGTTTACCAATGCCGGGATTATCGCAAGACGAAGCTATTGAAAACTCCACTCAAATGTTTAGTCACATGAACCATTACGCGCTTATGCAAGATTTGATCGAGGAAGCGTGGATCAATCGGAATGTGATAAACAATGCGGGAGACAACAACAACAACGACGAGTAGTTTTTAATCTTAGTGTTTGTTTGAATAAAATTTAATGTAATTTTTTTTTTAAAATTAATAAAATGATGTTGTTGTTGTTGTTTTTTTTTTTTTTTTTTTAGAATCATCTAATGTAATTATTTTGTTTTAAATTAAAATGTAATTATTTACTTGTTTAAAAAAAAGAAAAAGAAAAAAAAATGGTGACACGTGTCGCAAAACGCCCCACCCACCATTACACACCTAAACCCATCAAGCCCCTTTGCTGACTGGGCTGCCACATGGCAGAAAATGCCTAATGGTGGGGCTTTACCATTAAACATAGCCTAATATAAATTAGTTGAAGTGACATAATGTTTGGTAGCTAAAATCTTGAGATTAAGACTTTTGAAGATTTGATAAGAGTATACAATACTTAATACTATATACCATTCCCAAGTTAACTAATACCAATTTATTCACAAAATAATTGTATTCAACCATTTTAAATTTAGTGCCAATTCAAGTAAGAGAAAAGAGAAAGAAGTTAAACTTGGTCTCACTACAATTGCAACCAAAAATCACCCTTTAAAGTTTCTAATATAAGCTAGCTAGTTTAACTTTTTCTAGATACAGTTGAAGTGAAGTTGAAAGAATTTAACTATATTTCGAGAAAACGATATAGTATGTAAGTCAATTGTCAATTGTCAATATGGTATGTGGTTGTTTGTCAATTGTCATCCAAGCTTAAATGTAAGTCCTGACAAAACATTGGTATTTTGTTTAAGAGAAAAAGAAAACTATCTATTTTTAGTATTCTTTAATTTGAGGTTCTCACTTTCTTCTTCGCGCGAGCCATCAAAGCTTGAGAATCTGGTATGATTGTAGTGGAGAGAGTTCGAGAGTATAATATGGATTTTGGATAATTTGTGGAGAAGATGTGTGACGAAGAAAGTGGAGTTGTTTTAAACAAAACGACGTGGTTTTGTTACGATATAAGCATAGATATTTAGCAATCACGTGTTTTTTTTCTTCTCATTTTAACGAGCAAATGAGCCCGCGTGTTGCTGCGGAGCGGTTGTGTTTATATTTATGAGAATATTGAGATTAGTTTGTTTTTATGTTATTATATTTGATGTTATTTAACTATTACTATTCATTGCATTAAAATAATACTTGTGTAGTACTAAGAGCACAAGGTATCATGAGGAGCAAAAACTCTTCGTTCGGGCTTCACGGGGTGCCACATCACCACAACAAACCACAATAAACAACCCCCCTTACCATAACATACCACAAACTCCTCATTTGGGTCCCACCACTATCTATTTTTATTTCATTTATTCAAATACCCAAATAAACTAAATTCATTTCATAAAAATAAAAATACATTACAACAAATTTAAACACATACTAAATTTCGTAAAAAATTTGCAATTTTAGCAAAGATAAATGCGTAAAAAATTTGCAATTTTACTCAATTGCTCTTGGGCTTATTAGAAAACTTTAGTTATTGTTAGTTGGGCCTCAAATACAATTTATAACTTTACTACATAAATATAGTTTTGGAATAGGGTTTCATTCTCCACTTTCGGTAGCCTCCAACAGAGTCTGATTCTGCAACAACAATGTTGTATCATCTCTTTTTAATTTTTTCTTAATTTTCTCTTTCTTTTGTATTTGATATGATATACGTTTGCGATTAAAGAATGGATATTAGAGATACGCTTAAAAAACTATGATGATGACAATGACAAACCTATTTACAAACGCCATATCTAAATTTAATAATTTACATTAATAATGTTGTAAGAAAATAATCCTTATTTTTACACGTATAATTACGGAAATTGCCAAATTGGTTTACATTTCATTATACGCATTCGAGAGTTATATATAACATGTTTTAAATGTTTTTAGATGTGTATACTGAAATAGTCAAATAAAAAATAAATGGGTTTCGTTAACCACAACCCATGAGGTTGTGTTTAAACATACTTTAATTAAAAATTTTGCATAAAATGAAGTAGTATATTCCATAATTATACATATTTTTTCATTTTAAACACAGAATGTGATGTTAAACATAGATTGTTTAGTGTTCATTTAATGCAAAATTTTTAATTAAGGTATGTTTAAACACAACCCCATATGTTGTGGTTAACAAAACCCAAAATAAAAGTATGTCTATTCGTAATCACGTGGTAGTAAAGTATGGGGTCAAAAGAAATCTGAGTCGTTCCGTACAAGGCGGCTGGTACGAGAATTGAAGTAGGATCCACATAACCCATTCATAAGCACGTGAGAAACATTACGTTTATACTACTCGGCAGCCCCTCTAGCCGTTCCTCAGGGTGTTGGCAACGGAGCTAAAACCGCCAGCGGCTTGGGGGAAGGCCGCCGGCGAACACCGCCGCCAACCCCCTTGCCGCCAGCGGCTGGTGCTTTGGAATCTTGGGCAAGCCGACGAGGCGTGGAGGAGGAGGCCATAAAAGACAAAAGCCCAACGGCTATTTTTTAGATCGTTGGGTAATTTAATTTTTTTTTTTTTTTTAAATTCAACTTTGGAAGTGACGTAAGCAACGGCGGAGGAAGAGGGTGGTGTGCCCGCGAGTTGGGGGTGGAGAGTGAGGTGGCGGACGTAGTTAGAGATGGTGTAGTTTGAGGCAGAGTTTAAGAAGGTGGAAATGAAGGGTGGTTGGTGGTTTTTCACGGTGGTTAGTGACGGTGGTGGTTCATGGTGGTGGTGCAAAGAGTAAAGAAGAATATTATGAGTGTGCATGAAGAGTTTGTATATTGTGGTTGGTTTTTGATTATAATAAATAAATAAAATGAGACTTGATTCCGAATCCTCCATAGTCCTCCACTGCCAACACTTTAGGATTCCAAATCCTCCTTTTTTTGCCTACCACATGGCTGTCTCTGATTGATCGGTGGGAATCCTCCCATGATTCCGAATCCTCCATTGCCAACACCCTCATGAGTCCATGGAGGATTGTGATGTGATATCGTTGGCCCATGCTAGCTTTTGAAGACGACACGTTGGTCCTACCTCTTCCACTTGGCGGTCATATGATGTTCCTCTATATTTGTTATGATCTTCAGGGAATTCAAATACAGATATTCCTCAGGGGGGGGGGATCGTACGATAAGTTATTTACTCCATTTTTGTATGTACAAAAAGTACAATAAATTACAATATACTCCCTTCGTCTCAAAATTATTCTCAAGAGATAAAAATCACATTGTTTAATAAAAGTGAGACCATTTTAATTTTCAACCACTTAAATAGAATATTCTCGCACTAAACTATCTAGTTTTTACTTAAAATGAAAAATGGAAAATTATTTTGAGACAACCCGAAAAGGAAATATGGACTATTATATTGAGACGGAGAGAGTATATTTTTTGAATCTGAAAAACACATTTTTCATATAAATAATCTGTTTTTCTGTATTAAAAAAAATCAAAAAAAGAATTTTTCATAAGCAAAAGTTATGTTGGTTAAGGATCATTTAAAAATGCTCACTTATTTAAAAACGCTAAAAAGCCAGCTTGACCGTTCAATTTTCAATTAAAGATTCACGATGAAACAATGCCTTACTCATAAATAATACAATATAAATAATAAGATAGAGGCTACCTAGTCTTTTCACTAGTCAAAATTGTCAGATACTTTTATTCTCCATCACGTGCACTTCTTTCAACATCAAACCAGATCCAAATCTTTGCATTCAGGCCCCTCGTCAACCAGGCCTGGTATTTTTGTTCAGTTTGTTTATCATTTTGGGAGTTCAACGTCAACGGCCCTTCGTTTAATTTGCTCATCATATTATAATGAATCATAATTTTATAAGTGATCGTAATGCAATCGGTAATCATGATTTCGATATCGATTCCGTTTCAATTCAAGAAATCATGATGGATAATGGAGATGCAATTGATGATACGAAGAACATTATGTCTTAATTAAATATTTTGTAACTGTAGACTTTGAAAGTGTTTATCAAAGGATCAGATTTTTGTAGTACATATTCTTTCTATGTTTGATCAATTAAACTCGAAATCATTTAACAAAGCATTGTTTTAAGTAATGATGAACAAAGCTAAGATAGATCCTTCTCAGCTAGCCATGGCATAAGTTGAAAATATGTGGTTGAAAACTTGAATCAACTCTATACATGTTGATGGCTATGATTTTGGTATTGGTATGTTATTTACAAGCTTTTTTGCAACCTAGCATGATGATTTTTAGTTTTTGTTTTCTCGTATTTTTGTAAAGTAAGAGCATATGCTTTTACATTAAATAAGTGGGCGATGCTTATTTCTTGCAAATTTGTTGTTCATTCTCATGTCTCGGCCAATGTAAATAGTAGTTGATCAATAAGTAAGTTATTCATCGATCAAAATAGTTGTCAATCATAAGCGTCGTTCATATCAATAAATAGTTGTTTATCAATAAAAATAGTTGTCCGATTCATTATAGATGTTGTTAATCAATAAAAAGTGTTGTTCATCAATAAAAAGTTTTTTTTTTTTTTTTTTTTTTTTTTTTTTTTTTTTAAATTTTATGTACATCAGTATTATTTGATTTAGTTCATTAGTTACATCACAAATGTTATATAGTTAGATCACGTTGCTCAGCAATTCATCAGTTTTCTAAAAAAATCACGTTGTTTATCAGTTAATCAGTTTTATAAAAAATATCACATTTTTCATTAGTTTTCTTAAAAAATCACGTTATTCATCAGTTCATTAGTTCATTAGTTTTATAAAAAAAAATCGCAATGTTCATCAGTTCATCAGTTAGTCTTGTTTATCAGTTCATCAGTTAGATCACGTTGTTCAACAATTCATCAATTTCTAACAAAAATCATGTTGTTTATCAGTTCATCAGTTTTATAAAAATATCACATTGTTCATTAGTTTTCTGAAAAAAAATAAAAAAAATCACGTTGTTCATCAGTTTTCTAAAAAAATCACAATGTTCATCAGTTCATCAGTTAGCCTTGTTTATCAGTTATTCTTGTTCATCAGTTCATCAATGGTATTGTTCATCAGTTCATTAGTTAGATCACGATGTTTATTAGTTTTTTTTTTCATCATCAATAACTTGCATATACACCATGAACAAATAACTAAAAATGTATTTTCATACACCAATTAGTGCATCTAAATGTACATTTATAAGAAAAATCTCTATTAAGCATTTTATCAAACATCTTGTGTGCACTAAATATGTGTAAAACGCCTTTTCAAAATGCGATATCTAACTCATGTTAAATCGGAATTGATTGATTCAAAATTCTGGGTAAAGAACGGCCAAAATTCTACAACTTTCGTGTTTAAAGTTTTACATAATTCAACCATTAAGTTAAACAAAAATAGGATCGAAGATGCCGAAAATTTCAAGAAAATTATAACCCACTTAAAATTTAAAAATTAAAAGTTGCGATTTATATATCAAAATGCATACCAAATTAAAAAGGATTAAATTCAGAAAATTATGGTAAATCGTTTTTTCGTAAAAGTTTGTCGTTTAAAAGTTATGTACGTTTGAAATTTTTGGGTGAAATTAAATATAATGTCAATTTTACACAATTACCCCTTGTTAGTGTGAGAGGTGCCATCGGGAAAAACAAGCGGCAAAAGCCTTTCCCTTTGCGGGACCCTATAAAATACCACACCTAAGATAGAGGGAAACTGTAGCAACCCGTAGAATTCCCTAGTCATTAGTGAACGTTAATCTAGTATTAACCCATCATTACTGTTCACTTAACCATTTTTACGAGCAAAATTTGAAAATTTTGTTTATTACATTTCTAAATCAAACACGTTGTTACTTGATACACGATACTTCGGAACGAGCTCACACACGCGCCACGACAGTCCAATACACAAATAAAAACCCAACAAATCCTTAATCCTTAATTTGGCCTGTTACTATTCAAGCCCACTAAACTCAAGCCCAAATTTCTATTTTCTCTTTTATACTAGTCGACTCAACCTCACTTACTTGATCTCTTTTATTCCATGATTCGACACATAAGCTATGTTTTCTTTCACATGGTTCAAATCTCTACATTCCTAAGATTTAGGAGTGACAAACCATTTCACTTAATTCGAACATTTGAATCAAAAACGAGACCAAATGTTAACCATGTTCGAGCAACTATACAACTCATTCAATGTATAACAAATTCGACAAACTCATTTCCAACTAAAACCATTGTGTATTTCCTAGTCAAATATGAGTCCTAAACACATGTTCACACTCCCTCTAATCCATTTGGTCACGATTAATGTTGTTTGGACTTTTCTTTTTTTTATATATGTCGACACACATATATAATATATACCACTTGAACCAAAACCCACTTGCACTTACATGTAATAAACCCACTTGGACTTTTCTTTTTTATATATCCTCATCTTATCCCTTCGACATGTAATAAACCCAACTTGTGCTTATAATAATATATATCGACATATACATGCATGCAAATTCGAACAAACTCACATTCACTCATTCACTAAAGTCTCTCATTCACACTCAACTCATTCCAATGCATGCATTCCCTTGCTTCCATAGCTCCCACACCTAAAACCATTAGTAAATCTTTAAGTATTTATTCCATGTGTACGTTTGAAACAACGGTTGATGAAGTAGATATCAACTAGACTTACATATGAGACTAGACTGAGTGCCGTGTCAACAAGAGATAAGCTACTATTTTTTCTTCCGCTCACGATTTCTAAGATCAAGACTCCAAAGCTAAAGACATTAGATTTTTCCGAGAAATTCCCTTTCATTGCGTACTCGGGAGACATGTGACCACTAAATAACATATTTAAGTTACAACATTTAGTATAGAAGCATCAGTCAACGTTACAGTCGATATGATTAAAGAGAAGAGTGTTCTTACTATGTTCCAACCACCCTTTTGGTTATTGCTTCGGTCTCATTTTCTTTGAAAATTCTCGCCATACCAAAATCAGAAATTTTGGGGTTCATACTTTCATCTAACAAAATATTACTAGCTTTAAGATCTCTATGTATAACTCGCATTCTTGAGTATTTATGTAGGTATAGCAAGCCCTGAGCAATTCCTTCAATGATATTCCATCTTGTTGGCCAGTCTAGTAGCGCCTTTCTGGTGTCATCTGTACACATTTGTTTTAGCAACACTCGTAAAGCACATATTTATGAAATTAAAAAAAAAATAAAAAAATAAATAGAGGAATCTAGTTAGATAATTCAACTTACCAAAAAGAAAGAAATCCAAACTCTTGTTAGGCATATACTCATAAATTAACATCTTTTCTTCTTCATGAATGCAACAACCTAGAACCCGAACAAGATTCTTATGTTGAAGTTTGGCAACAAGTATAAGTTCATTCTTGAATTCCTCAACTCCTTGTCCAGATGTTCTTGACAGTCTCTTAATTGCAATTTCTCATTCATCGCTAAGTTTCCCCTTTTCTCACAAGCACATATTAGCTTGTTTTGTCAGATTATGAGACAAAGAGATGGTGAAATTTCAACACATTAACTATTATATGAGTTGAAAACTCTTTCAAGTCAAATAAACCTAGTAAGACCACTTACCGAACCTGCGAAACCCATACATGCAGCCACTTCTAAAAAATCTACTAGTATAAATACATGACTTGTATCAGAGTTGAAAGTACCTCATTAACAGGTCCGAAACCCCCTTGCCCGAGCTCATTATCACTTGAGAACCCGTTTGTGGCTGCTACTATAGAAGTAAAACTGAACACCGTCATATTATGACTATCTGTTCGACCATTGATTCCAATATCACTTGAATTCTTGAGGTTACCAGAAGCCATTAACTCAAGGAAATGTCTGTCATCTCTCTCTTGTGTGGCTTCTACAATCAGAAGTGTGGGTTATTTTATAAAACTACTATATTCTTTAGAAGTATATCAATTCAATGTCAATATCAAATGCTATATACCTTCTGGTCTGGGCTTTCTTCTTTTAAAGTACCACAATAAACCTAAGCAAAAGATAACTAGAAGAAAGCCAGCCAGAATAGGTGCCCAGATCCAGGTTTTAGTATTTCCTGTTGGAATTTAAATAACTTGACATTCAAATAAATAAATAAAACATCAAAGAGCATATAGCGGAAGCAAGGATCATATTTAACATGTATAAAGTATTACCGAATAATAAATAGTTACATACCTTTTGATCCTAGCAAGAACAAGGATCAAACTTCTCTTTTCTTCTCTTGATCAAATAATAGGATTACCGTGAAACCCCTTACCGTTTTGTTTCACAATCCAAGATGTAATAACTAAAGTAAGTTATTTACCATGTCTTGTACACACGTACTATAACCGATCAAAGATTGATGCTAGTGAGTGAACACAAATAACCAAAACAATTTTGTTACTTTGAAAACTATGGTTCGACTACCCTTATGAGTATGTCGACCGGTTTTGAACAAGGAAGAGAGAAAAGACAATTTTAGGGTTATAGTAAATGCACAAGGTAACCAAAAACAATAACCCTTCAATTGTATTTATAGGCAAAACCTATCTTGGAGCACAAGAAGGGTAGTATGGATCGACCAAGGGTTTAGAAACCCTTAGCCCAACCGGCCCTCCCCTCTAATGGGGTTTCTAGATCCTTCTTTGCTCCAAATTTCACTAACGGTCCTTCCTTTATTCCCTAACGGTCGTTTAGTCAATTCCGTTAATTACTTAACGTCCGTTAGTTATCATTTCGTATCCAAATAATTAAAATATATAACTATTATATATATATATATATATATATATATATATATATATATATTAATTATTTCTTTGATCATTCATACATAAAGTGTGCAATCCCATGGTCCCGTGTTTGATTCTAGTCATATAAGTTTTAATATTTTTCCAAAACTCTAACAGCTCCCACTTGGAATTCTATTAAAAGTATAATTGACATTGGTTAGCGTCTAGCAACACGCCAATGCCCCTAGTACAACTCGGGTGGTGGTCTCCTGGAAAAACAACTTGATGATTACTCATCATACTTATCCTTTTGTTTCTAATACTACATTAATAAAGATATGGATCCAAGTCATTCTTTATTAATAATTCTGTTTCTCGTTGTTTATGATTGAGCAAGATTACCAAATCTTCTGAACATGTTCAGGGGAGATCTTGGGCGTGGCCACGCAAACATCTTGCCAACCCTACGAGTGGCCCAGCAGTATTAAACTTCAAACAATTTGAAGGAACAAATTCTATCTTGACTACGAGCATAACACATGCACTTCGCAACGCTTCCGAAAACAATCCGTATAGCTACCAGTTACGTATAGCGTTAAATTGAATCACAGAAATGCACTACATGCATGACAGTTATCTGGCATCTCAAGTCTGAGGATAACTATATACACATGATTTACTTAATGACAAGATCCATAAAGTAAACTCTTGAAGTTGGGATAAGTCCTATATTCAAACATTTTGAATATCATGTGAAATTGGTATGACAACGCATCAATATACTTTCAAGTATATTCTACAAATACTCAGATTTGCCTTAATTTAATGATATTCCCATATCATTAAGTGACAACGGACAATTTAGAATAACTTAAGCTATTCACGGATTTAAACATGCAAATATAGGATACAATTTATTATCAATGAAAACAAACGTACCAAGTACTTTAATTCATTGTGAATAATAATTGCTTAACATCATTTATCCAAATACTAAAATAGATCAATGCATGATAATTCTTATTAATGAATTATGCCTCAAGTCATGTCAAACGTACTTGTTGACAAGGCATAAATCAACTAATCTTGATCTATCGGAATTTTGAGAATACTTATTTCAAGAATTCAATTAATGAAGTTCTTGTATGTGTGCATTCAACTATCTTGATAATGCCACATAATATTTTATAAAATGCGTGACATCCTCAACCACGAATTTATAACAACTAAACTATCAAACCTTTTATAGTTTAAAGCATTCTAATTCTTTAATGTATAATGCAACTATGCTTACAGTTAAGCATAACTAGTACACATGGCGATTAACTAGGATGAAATCCTACCATGACTAGTATTGAGTGTCATCTCAATCTTATCAGCATCATTGCATGCAAACAAACAATATGCTCTTTAAAATTCCGTAAACTTTAATATCCATTATGTGACGTTTGATACCTTCCAATCTTTCAAGATTTGTCGGCTATATCAATTACGCAACAATTTTCATATGATTCATACTTAGAATTTTAGAGCAATTCCAGGATGAGGATGTTAATTCTATATCCAACCATATCCATTACACTAAGTTATCTAATAACTTTCAACTAGATATTAATGTTGTCAAATCATCTTTTATCAAGCATGATACAACAAACAACATGATGTACATGAAAAATCCTTGTGTCAAACATAGAATTTATTCATGTCATATCTTTTCAAAGATATGTATCTATCTAGACTTTCTAACAGTATAATCATGTTTATTAGAATCAATTATTTTTACCGCATATGTTTATAACAATAAACATATATTCCAAGGTTGCATGTTTATTTTCTAAATCTTCACATGAAGTTTCATTCCAAACTAAGACTTAACATTTAATGCTTATGGAATGTTACTTCTTATATGTTATGCAACATATATGAAATAAGAAAATAAATTTTGCACTCCAACTAGCTTTCAGAAATATAAAGGAAATATCTTATTTTAATTATAAATCAACACTTGGATTAATAATCAAACATAAGTGTATCTCCTAGATGCATGCATTAATCCATTCATAAATGATTGCCCTTTGTATACTTCCAAAGATTATTTGAATTCAAATACTCCTTTCAATTACTTAACGTCCTCGCACAAGTAATTACTCAAGAAAGAGTTTTGATATTTCATTGTTACTTTCATTATCAATGAAACTAAGAATGACAATCATAATCTTTATACATTTAATGTCCCTAGAAAGAATCTCAATCGCAGTTAATTGCTTAAGTGTGTTTGATAATCTTTTCATACATTAAATATGTATACAAAATTTATCCATATGATTTCTACACAGGAATTTAAATCTTTAGGATTTTCATTCCTTTTGAAGAAACTCATCTTCATTCTATAGTCTAACTATAGAATTCATGATTAATTAAGTTTCCAAAACTAATTATCTTTATGGACTGCATCTAGTCATTCATAGTATGAGTAACTTGCCAAATTCAATATTTGCAATTCATTAACAGGTTTACCATAATCCTGTAACTCATAATCCTCAACATATTATACAAATATTTGAGATATCCTTGCGGATATATGAATGAGAATTCCATCATCTTGAGATTTAACATTAACATGTTTAATCCTCATCATGACTTTACTAGTGTATTTTAGAAGATCATGTATCTTGTAATTTTATCTTTTCAAGATAAAACCTCCCACTTGCCTTTAGTAATTTATAGACTATCTATAAATACTTAGCAAGTATAGCAACACAAAATTATTCTCTTTTGGGACATTACAAATACACATTGACAGTTTTTAACATTAGTTTGTTAATAACCTACTCAAAAGCAGTTTAACAAATTCTGAACTTCAATTTTAAGACTTAATGTGATTCATCACATTCCATAATAAATGGTGTCTTATTAATCTTCTAGGTTGGAGTCTAATTGAGTATATACAATGCATACTCAATTTCCTAACCTTAATAACTTTTTGAAGAATAGAAGATATAGTTATCTTTAATCAAACAATATAACAAGAGTTTGATTTTCCTAACTGAACGTACCATAAACATTATGTATTTCATTAGGATTAATATTGTAAGACAATCTTTCAATATGTAAGATAAATATATTTCGTTTTGGCTTACCTATTTACTAACTAAGTCAAGTTAATGGTGAAATAGATTTTCCAAACCAATTGCATGCTATATAATATAAGTACTTTTTGACCAAGTCACTTCATGTCCATGTCTTAACAAGAAGACATAAACTGTTATAATCCCAATTAACGTTATAAATCATTAATCAACTCAATGACTTCTTGTATATGTTTTAATTAAAAACATAACAAGTTAACGTCATATTTTATTATAGGGCAAATGGCACAAAAAAGCATCAAAGTTAGGGTCCATTTTCAATCAAGGTACCCAACTTTTTTTCTTGCATAAAAAGGTTCCCAAGTTTTTTTTTTGGCGGATTTGGGTTTTTTCTTAACACCCGTTAAGTACTAACCCCAAGTTTTTGTTAAATAAAAGTTGATACATTTGTAAATATTGAAGGACCAAAAAGGAACAATTTTAATTTCTTTTATATAATCACTGATACTTCATTTTTTCCCAGATTTCCCCCCAAATTGGTTTCCACACATAAACCCTAAAAAAGGTTAAGAGTGCGATTCACAAAATTGAACCGTTTTTTGTGTTCTTAAAGGTAATTAATACTTATTGTTTTTTTTAATTATGTTAATAACGGCTAAGTTAAGCACACGTTGACCGTTTTTTGTTAATTTTTTTTGTTTAGCAGGATGGCTTCTTCATCCAAAGGAGGTACATTAGCCTTGGATCTTTATTATAACGGGTATTTCAGTCTGAAACCTTTAACCTATCATAATGCTGATATGCTCTCAACCACTGTTGATGTGACCCCTTTAACCTATAGGGAGTTGAAAATTTTTGTTCAAAACAACATAGGTTCAGTAGTGTGTGGCTTGTATTACTTTAGTAATGGGTTAAAATGTATTAAGTCTGATGATGATCTTAGGTTGTTTGTCGAAAAGTGGCATAGTATAGATGAAGGTATCATAGCATTATATGTTACTCATAAGAATGAATCTTTAGTAGAATACAGTGGTGATTATGTTCTTGTAATTTTAAACCCTGCTACTTATTACAAAGACTCAGATGATGAAAGTGATGTTGCATCACTTGATCATTTATCTGAGGGTGAAGAAGAGTTGAGGCAGGTTAGGATAAAGGAAAGGCAAATCTTAGATGAAAAGAAAAAAACAAATGAAGTTGTTGTATTTGATGAAAGTCAGTTAGTGTTGGAAAATGAAAGTGATGAGAATGAGGATGAAGTAGATCCTTTATTTCCAGACCTAGGTGATGAATCTCAAAAAGAGAAACCTCATGTTGAACCAGAAGTTAACTTAGATGAGGATATGGCCATGAGTGATGAGGATGAGATTTTGTTTGACCCTAATAAAAGATATTACCCTATCCATGACCCAAACACACACTGGAAGTTAAAAAAAACCTAGATTAGGTGAATTGTATGCAGACTTAGATCAAGTTAAAGACTGTCTTACTTTTTATTCTGTTGCCAATGGATACCAACTTTGGTATGAAAAAAGTGATAGTCAAAAGTTGTTGGTTAGGTGTGGGTTTGATGAAAAAAAAAGAAGAAAGAAAAAACTTCCTAGAGATCCCAATAAGCCTTGTTGTCCTTTTAGGTTAAGAGCTGTAAAGATGCATGATGGCAATTCTTGGCATATAAGAACTCTAGTTAGTGAGCACACTTGCAGTAGACAGTGTAATCTTGGTTGTTTAGTTACTTCAAAATGGATTGCAAGACAATTTGTAGACAAAATCAGAATGTATCCTGATATGAAAGTGGTTGACTTGCAAGAAATGGTGATGAAAAAATATAGGGTTAAAACATCACACAATCAGTGTAGTAGAGCAAGAAGGATTGCAATATATAGTCTTAAGCAGAATGTTGGAGATCAGTATGACAGATTGATTGATTATGCTAGACAACTTAGAGAAACCAACCCTGGTACCACAGTGCAGTTACGCATTGATCCTTTAATGGATGGTACACATATGTTCAACAGTTTCTATATTTGTTTTCATAATTTGAAACAGGGTTGGAAAGCAGGATGTAGAAAGGTTATAGGTATGGATGGCTGTTTTTTGAAAGGGGTGTGCCAAGGTCAACTGTTGGCAGCTATTGGGAGGGATGGAAACAATCAAATATACCCAATTGCATGGGCTGTTGTACAAGTTGAGAATACAGACACTTAGGAATGGTTTATTAAGTTGTTATCAAAAGACCTTGAATTAGGAGATGGGAAAGGGGTCACATTTATATCTGATGGACACAAAGGACTTTACCATGCTGTTAAGAGAGTAGTCCCATTAGTAGAACATAGGTTATGTGCTAGGCACATTTATGCCAATTTTTCAAAGGTGTACCCTGGTGTTCTATTTAGACAACTCTTTTGGCAAGCATCAAAGTGTGCTAATCATCAAAGATTTTTAAATACAATGGATGAAATCAAGAATGCAAGTGAAGCAGCTTATCAGTATTTGATGGATAAAGATCCATGGACATGGTCAAGATCATACTTCAAAGAAGGTATATTCTTTATATTTGTTGTATCTTATTTCAATAATTACCTTACCTGAACTAACTTAATTTTTTTAATGTGTTTGATAGGAATGGATTGTGATGCTGTTGAAAATGGTCTGAGTGAATCTTTCAATTCTCATATAAAGAATGCAAGGAGAAAACCAATAATTGGAATGCTTGAAGACATCAGATCCTATGTGATGACTAGGAATTACACTCTTATGAAGGAATGTCAAGACTGGACAAGTGATATTTGCCCTAATATCATAAAGGTTTTGGAGTTAAACAAGAATATTCAAAGGTAAATACTTATGAATTTGTAGCCTGATATATGAAAACCTTTAGGCTCACTTGTATTATACTAACAGGAAATGGAGTTTGAATCCAAGTGGATGGCATCAGTTTGAAGTAAGGCAAGGAAATCTTGAAGCCTATGGTGTGGACTTACAAAAGAGGGAGTGCACTTGTAGGCAATGGCAGTTAACTGGCATACCATGCCCTCATGCAATCACAGCCATTTACTTCATTGGCAAGCAGCCAGAGGAGTATGTGAGCAACTCATTCAAGGTAAGCACATACAGAAGTATCTATGAGTTTAATATTTTGCCAGTTGGTGGTATAGATTTGTGGAAAAAAAGAAAACATGTGCCCATGAAACCCCCTTTAGAAAGAAATATGCCAGGTAGACCCACATTGAATAGGACAAAAGATAAGTCAGAAATGAAAAATAACAAACATGTAAGTAGGCCTCCTAGAACAATGACTTGTCAAAACTGTGGTGTAATGGGTCATAACAAAAAAGGGTGTACTAAACCAATGGAAACAGGTGAACCATCAACACAAACACCTGCTCCACAAGCTGAACCATCAACAGAAACACCTATTCCAGAAACACCTAATCCACAAGGGCAACCATCAACACAGACACCTAATCTACCCAAAAAGAAGGGCAGACCTAGGGTTAATGACCCAGTCAATTCTAGAACCCCAAGTTGTAGTAGAAAGAAAAAAGTTGTGACTGCTAGAGGTGGTATATGGATGGGAGGAACAAGTGCAAGGGGTAGCAGTGGAAGGGGAAGTTCAAGTGGATCAAATAGTGGAAGGGGTAGGGGAAGTGGAAGTGGTACTGGATCAAACAGGGGAAGAGGAAGTGGTAGTGGATCAAACAGGGGAAGGGGAAGAGGAAGAGGAAGTGCTAGTGTTTCAAACAGGGTAAGTTTAATGTTAATTTTAAATTTTTTTGTTTATATGTTTTTTTTTTTGTGTGATGTATATTCTAATTAACACACCCATTTTACAGAATGTTCTACACATGCTATTTGATGATGATGACTTGGTTGATATACAACTTGAGCAAGCAAATACATCAGATATGAATGTTGATGCAGTTAAACAAAGTGATGCCATTAAAGACACAGCTGCACATGCCAATGAGGAAACAACTGCACAAGTCAATGAGGATACACCTGCTCCAGTCAATGAGGAAACAACAACACAAGTCAATGAGGATACAACTGCTCCAGTCAATGAGGAAACAACAGCACAAGTCAATGAGTATACAAATGCAAATGATGTTCCTGCAAATGAGGATGAAGCAAGTCTAAAAAGGAGGTATGATGACTTCTGGCAAGCTCAATATAAGGCAGGATACATACCCCCTAGAAGGACTTCTCAAAGATTATTAATGAAAAATTATAATAGGAAGATCATCCAGGATTATGAAGGTCAAGGACTCACACCAGATGATGCATTTGATGTAGAATAAGTAGTCAAAAGTTTGTAATGTCAGTTTTATTTGTAACAACTTATTACCTAAGTACTTGTAAGAACATATTAATGTGTTTGCTTAAACATGTCATGACTGCAACCTATCAATGTCAGTTTTATTTGTAACAACTTATCATCCAGGATTATGAAGGTCAAGGACTCACTGCCTATTTTCATGACTGCAAAAATTGTTTAAACATGTCATGACTGCAACCTATCAATGTGTTTGCTTTTTACAGATATCAGCAAAGTAAACACCTTTTCAAGTATACACATGTTACTGCACTTCAAATTGATCAAAGTTAAACAAATACATTATAGTTCATCAAAAGGAAACCTTTTCAATACATTCATTGATCAAACTAAACTAAAAAGCTTTCATAATTAGAATGAAAAGCAACCCTAACAGTACAAAGATAACCCTAGATTGCATATTCATTGTAGTCTTCAACACTGCCACTTCTTCTTCCAATCTCTTTTTTGTCAGCTCAAATTCCACAGCATCCTTCTTCATTTTTTTTCCACTTCTGCCAATTTACCTTTGTAACACTACAACAAAATGGGGCTAATGCAATATTTTATAAGCAACACTTTACACAATTGTTGCATTTTAGAGGACATTAAACTTTATGCAATATTTACAAAATAAGTGTTGCATTTGTACATGTAAGGCAACATTTTTGTCAAAAGTGTTGGATCTTAATATTTAGATTTCCCCCATTTTCATTATATCCCGCCCCAAATTTCACCCAAAATCAAAACATCCCTCCATCTTTTTTGTTCCCTCCGGCCTTTCAGTAATTCAGTTCCACATCCGCTGCAGTTCTATCTTTTGTGTTCTTCAAAATATCCCTCCAACACTTATTTGTTCCCCGATTTTGTTCCCTCCGACCTTTCACTAATTCAGTTTCACCATCACCCTCCAACTGCCTTTGAACCCTAACCCTATCTCCACATCTGCTGCAGTTCCACGGCCCATCTCATCTTGTCATCTTCCAGGTACTTTTATATGTATTGATTTTGAATTTGTATATAATTTTAGTTATTTTAATTATCCTTTGATTATTAAAAAGTAGAGTTATCTGATTAAAGGTTGGATGGAGAATTAATGTCGAACTTTGTTAACATATTTTTGTACTTGTTTGCATATTTCTCGATTTTATAGTTGATACAATAGGGGTAGTTGATGTAATTCTATTTGATTACTCTTCACCAAGATCATGCAACAGGTAGAGATACTCGGTATCTCTCTTCCATGGAGAGACCTTTTTACATCTGATGGCCCTGGCATGAGGTTCTGGGAACATATCGTCAATAAAATTCCACTAGCACATGGAGATACCAACTCTTTGCCATCTGATAGCAATCCTTTTGCTGCTGCTCTTTGTAGTCCACTTGCACAATCTGAAAATTGCACCAGCACGTGGGTAGACCTTTTATCAGGTGACGACGTTATGTCAGGATCTATTTCACAACCAGTGCCAGCAACTGCTTTACATGATCCATTTCTTAACCCGTTTCATGATGATGATGATGATGAAGTAAATGATCCTCCTAAGGGTTCTTTACAGGATCAATTGCCAATTGAAAGTGGTCCTCAGCAGTATATAAGTGCTTTTAAGATGTTGACTGCCTCACATGTGGTATATAGTTTTATTGATATGCTTTTCATAGACAAAATATATGAGTTTTTTTTAATAAAAGATTTCTTTTGGGGGTTTGAATATACTATTTCAGGCTAAAAAGTTAGGCTTTGTAGAAGCCATGAAACTAGAAATAGCACGTCTTCACCTAAACCTATCTGCTGCTGAACGTGATAGAGCTTTGCTGTCTATTGGCATTGATCCAGCTACTATAAATCCCAACACACTACTTGAAGAATCTTACATAGGAAACTTACTATAAATCCTAACACACTGCTTAATACAAACATATTCGATTTAAGTGTAATTTGTATATGGCGCTGATTAACCTGTCATGTATTGCAGACTTATAGCATATGCTGCCATTGGACCTCGCTTTTCAAACTTGATTTCTTAGAGGTTGATGGTCCTTCTTAAGCAGCTTCCTCCAAATGTCTCTATATTCGCTTCAGTATATTATGGTTTTGAAAACGAGATAAATGTATCAAATATTATATCCTTCATGTTATCATTGTTAATTTTGAGGGTAAAAATATGCGGGTTATGGGTACACGTCTAGTTGGTTTCCTGGGTGATGTTGGCATTTGTGATACTTTCGCGGTTACTTACACTGTTCCTACATAAAAAACTGAAGATGCTAAAAATCATCTCTATCACAGTGCACATGTGATACATATATGCTTTTAAGTGTATTTTTTTGTTTCGTTCATTGACTCTTAAAATTTGTCTTTTTAGGTATTGGAACAAATAATATGTTCTCTGACGATGATGGTGATGCTGCATCTGAGGCCTTGAATGATGTAAGATTCATTATCATGTTTCACATTTTGCTACTATTACCACAAAGTTACAAATATAGATTAGTATTTGAATTTTTCGACCAACAAATCTAAAGGATCTACAGGTAATGGGTTGTATCGATTGCTTGTTGGACTTAATGCATCAATTGATATTCTACTTGTTGCAGAGTTCATCTTTACTTGTTTCATTCGTCGATACATCTATGTTTGCTTCTTCAAATATAAAACAACTAGTCATTTTTACCCTCTTTGACTTTAAAAGTCAAATCATGTACTACTGAATAAAGTCACACCTTTCCTGTATTTTGTTTACTGTCAACCAGAGTAACCCATCTCCTATTGAGACTTGCTTTCTTTAACTGACATGTTTCGTGTCAATCTGAGGTGATCTTTGTTGTATTAGTTACTCGTACATGACATGGCATTCTACTTGTGGAGAAGCATTGGTATCACTGCATTTAAGTTCTTGGGTTTGGAATGACCATTTGACCCATTTCTGTTTGAAACTTGCTTTCTTTATTTGAATTGTTTTCTCGTCAACCGCGTTGACCCATTTGACCCATCTCTTATTGTGACTTGCTTTCTTTATCTGACTTGTTTCCTGTCAATCTGATATGATCTTTGTTGTTTAGTAATTACTCGTACATGACATGACAGGTTCATTACTATAATAAAAGATAATATATAAGAAGATTGCAAGAGGACAATGCACAAATGAGATCACGATTCGAAAGAGATGCAAGTGCAGTTACAACGAGAAGTGGAACGTTAAGTGCAAGAACACATGCAACAACGGGAATTGGAGGCGAATGCTCGTGAACAAGCTCGAGAAAGAGAATGGCAACAAAGGATAATTGAAATTAACTCGGTGTTATAGAAGTTTACCTTTTCACGCCCCCTCTCCTTAGTTCAATAATGTCATATCAATTTGAATATCTGGAACTATACTTGTATCCTGAAGGTTTTGAATGGGTCGATTTGGATTTTGATTTGGCTACAACTTTTGTGATTTGAATGCTAAATTGATCTATTTAGTTTTGAATTATTTCTTTTATTTATTAGTTTCTTTTGAGCTAAAGTTAGTGTTGCCTCTAGTGGAGAAAGTGTTGCACTAGTATTGTTAAAACGAAAAAGAAGTGTTGTAATAGATGATGGAAAGTGTTGCACTTGATGCATAGAAGTGTTTTTATTGGTTGGTGTTGTATAATAAGAAGTGTTGCGCATAAATATCAAAAGTGTTGCAATATGAAAGTGTTGCATTTGTAAACACGAGCAACACTTTGACAAAAGTGTTGCACATTATGGCAAAAGTGTCGCTTTAGACCTAAGGCAACGGAGCCTAAGGCAACACTTAAAAAAGTGTTGCACTAGGCATTAAGCAACATTTTTTAGGCCTAATACAACACTTTACGAGTGTTGCTTTAGCCACATTTTGTTGTAAATTTACCTGTGTAATGCTCAGCTGGTAAATCTGGATCCCACCAATGAAAGAATTCACAATGCTTTCTTGCCTATTTAACGAAAATAAAGTTAAAACATGTTTTTTCACAAACCTTTTAAACCAACAAATGTGTTTACCTTATAGTTAGGACATCCCAAAAACCTCCTGCCTGGGTTCTTTTCAGTCCAAGAAATCCACTTACCACTTTCATCACCACATTCACACAAGATACAAACACGATTCATCAAATTATCTTTTTCCCAACCTGCATTTCTTCGATTCCAGTACGCCCAGTTTGAAGTGTTTGATGAATTACATGAGTTTGTCATGTTTTAATTTTGGGGAAGAAATTATTTTGCCCTAATTTGGATTTTGCCCTAATTCGAATTTGGGGATGAACGTTTAAAGGGTTATATAAAAGTTTTAAAGTTTCAAAAATGACCCTTCAGTTTTTATAAAAGATTTATAAAAGTTTTAAAAAAAATTTAGTTTGTACTTAACGGTTGTACTTAACGGGTGTTAAGAAAAAACCCAAATCCGCCAAAAAAAAAACTTGGGAACCTTTTTATGCAAGAAAAAAAGTTGGGTACCTTGATTGGAAATGGACCCTAACTTTGATGCCTTTTTGTGCCATTTGCCCTTTATTATAA